>JABUQX010037959.1:37500-64104 GCA_015478945.1 Trachelipus rathkii
CTCATCCTCCAGATGGGGTAAGGTGCCCAGCATGCATTAGAAACAGAAAAGTAGTAGCAAGAATAGATGGAAAGTTCGAAAAGAGCCCAGTACCCTTCCGCCACTTATAATACACTTTAGTGAAACTCGTCGCAGTCAGAAATCTACCCTAGAGCTTCACGGGACCGCTGACGGACCTACCAAATGGCATCTCGCCAACGTAGGGTTCATCCCTTGGCCCCGGTGGGCTACAACCATACCCCTCACAGAACCCCGCCATTCCTATTATGCACCTTTCTCTCGCCTCTGCTAAACTCACAATTCTCTCCTCCAGGCATTCCTTTAACTGACTCAATCCACTTTTCCTTCGGTCCTTCCAGCCGGTCGATTCCCAGCACACTCACCACTATACATCTGCTTTTAACAAACCGACTATCATCCCATCCTTTTCACATGACCAAACCAACTCAACGTATTTATATATTCTCTCATTTATCCTTTCTTCACACCACAGACAATCTCTACGTTCATTCCTCATTTTTACCATCCTTCTTACACGCTAATCACCCCTAAGATTGGTCTATCTGAAATAATGTTCTTTTATTTCTATAATATAATTATAGTCTCACTACTATAAATAACACAGGTAACAACAAATATATATATATAATATTCTATATATTATCATATATATATATATATATTATATATATATATATATATAAATATAATATCTCTAAATATTTTAAATATAAAATAATAAATATATTATAATAACATATATATTTTACTTTATAATATGTATATTGTATTTACAGAAATATAATAAACTGATAATATCTCTTATGTTATAAAATATACCGTATATATATCATATATATAGGTATATATAGTAAGAACTTTTTCATATATATATTTCAATTATTCGAGTAAGCGTAAAGTCGGAGTCGGTAATTTTCAAAAAGGGTGGAGTCGGGAGTCGGAGTCGGAGTCGGTAAAATTTTAAGAGGCCGGAGTCGGAGTCGGGTCGGAGTCGAGTCGTAATTTGAAGAGGTGGAAGTCGGAGTCGGAGTCGGAGTCGGAGTCGGAAAATTTTTGAACCGACTCCACAACCCTGGTTCTGAACAGCAAAACCTACTCTCTTCCCATTTATTCTCGATCTTCAATTTTCTGTCAAAGATGGCTGTTGTGCTGTTGTGTTGTTGTGTTGTTATGCTGTTATGCTGTTGTGCTGTTGTGCTGTTGTGCTGTTGTGCTGTTGTGATTTTGTGCTTTTGTGCGCAATTATCTTATTTGCCCATTTTATCTGATTTGTAGTCTTCTCAATTTTCTACCGTATGGCCCAAGCTATCCTCCTAATCAACGGCTAAATTCATCTTTCCTAATTCAACTAACTATTCTAAACTCTTTGACTACTTTAACTCTAATTAGCGCTCATATTATCTTCTTCTTCTTTCTCAGAAATCATCATTTTTGGCGATTTTAAAGTTCGCCATCACCAATGGTTTTCCTCTAATTATCAAGATAAATCTGGTGAACTTGCCTACCACTTTACTGTCCAGAATGATCTCAAGCAGTTGGTGCAGTTCCCTAGTTGTATCCTTGATCGTCTTGGAGATGAATCCAACATTTTAGAACCTTTTTTTGAGCTTTCAATCTTTCTGCTTATTTTGCTAAACTCTTTCATTCTCTGGGTTCCTCCAATCACTTTCTTATCTCTATATTCTGTTCTATCTCTTCAAGTATTCCGCTGGAAATGCCCCACCTACGGCGAAGAAATCTTTTTAGTACTTTGGTGATGCAAATGTTGGTCCGACTTGCGGTAGTACCTCTTTGACTTCCCATAGAATGACTAATGCCTCGGTGGGAATGACCTTTGGGAGTGTACAAAAAGCACAACCTAGGTGATTCTCTTTGATAAGGAAGGGCATATTTCAATTAGTTTTTCGTAACTAAATGTAAAAAATCTTGAATTAACTCTGCTTATTTCACGTTCTAATTGCTGCAAACTGCAAAGACGCTGTCTGTACGAGTTACCTTCGTCTTGAAACTCTAGAAACCCATGCAATTTATTTCATCTTGGAGTCGTGCAAAATTTATCCTTCCTAACACAATAATAGTTTTTCACCGTAGAAAATAAAGTAATCTTTCTGGTTCCTCCTCTTCAAGCTCTTTCTGGCGTTTTTCAAGGAATGTCGTCTATCATTGCTTTTTTTCTGCTTTCTGCTAAAACTAATTTTTTCGTTTAACCTTTGTCTCTAATTCCACCCTAGACTCCGGAACCATTACTACTTCTCCACCTCCAGCAACTCATATACGTACGGTCCAAATTGTATCACTCTTGTGGTTTTCAAAATTTGTACTTCCAAGCTGCCTTGGGAAACTATTCCATTTCCGCCACTCTCCTTCGATCTTCTCTTCCTGTTGGAAAGATTCAACCTGTGTCAAAGAGGGAACCCATCTCAACCCTCAACCTATCATTCTATTACTTTAACCTCTGTTCTTTATAAAGTTATCGATTCTATCATTAAAGAGGAGTTTTTGGAACATCTCAGTTCTTCTAATCTTATATCTGATTGTCAGTATGAGTTTCTTAAGAAGAGCGCTACCGCTCATTTCCTTTCTCTTCTTTCTGATTTTTGGTTCTAATCCCTTCGGCCTTTCCGTGAATCTTTTGCTGTGGAGCTATAAATATCTATACCTTCCATAGAGTCTAGTACTTTGATTTCTAAACTTTACTCATTCGGTATCTATCTTTCTCTCTTTGACCTTCTCTCTAATTTCCTTTTAATTTGATATATTCTATGGGTGCAGTTAGACGCCCACCTTTCAAAAAGTTAACTTTATAAATATTAATGTTCCTCAGTGTTCTATCCAATGAAAAACTCTTTCTAATTTTCATTAATGAAATTCTCTCTAATATTTGATTCTCTATCCACTCCTATGCTAGCAATCACACCCTTCATTACCCTTTCCAAGGACAATTAGTCACGCTAAAAGGGCGGCCTTGGAGCAACTAACCTCTGATCTATCTTGAATTTCGAACTAGGTCAGTAAGAACAAAATTGTTTAAAACAATTTAAAAATATCTTCTTCATGTTTCTACTCGTACACAAGTATATCAGCTTCAAAACACATAACTCAAACCATCGTCTGTCTTTAATATTCCTAGTATTTCACGTCTTTTGTGTTAAGATAAGAGAGGGCAGAAATAACATCTTTAACGAGGAAGAAATTTTTTTGTTGCGCATAAAATAATTTAAGTGGAGAATAAGGAATAGCTCTGGAATGGCTTAGCGTGTTATTAGGGTCAAAGGTTTGAGCAAAAAGCCCAGCTTTAGAAGAAAGCAAGAAAGCAGTACTACGGTTAGAATAAATAAGGGGAATGAAAAAGGAAGAAACATAGCTGGAGTTGACATTGGTTTGCAAAATACCAGAAACAACGTGAAGGAGAACCAGAAAGATTGTTACACATTTTACAGTGAAAAAAAGGTTATAGTATATCGTAGCATAAATTATGCGAGATTCCTAGATGAAATGTTAGTAAAGCACGTAATTAGAATTACAGGTTTAATTCAAATTCGCATGAAATAAAAGTTGCTTTGCTGTGTGAATCTAAAAAAAAAATATCAAATTGCTTTCTGATTTTGTGAAATAATTTTTTTCATCTCTTTTACAGGCAAGAAAGATATCAACGTGTGTATTTTAAGGGAATTTCAATTTATAATTTTGAAACTTTGAACACTGAGAAAACTTGGAAAGAAAATGGAGCTGAAAGGTAAATGAAATTACATATCAAATGAAAATAAGAATAAATGTTATTCCTCGAGAAGGTTTTAATTGTTTTCAAAATATAATTAAATAAGTTCACATGATATTTTGATAACTGTAATCAGGTTTTTTATGCAACAAATTTATACCATTAGAAGAAAATAACCAACACCGCAAAATGTTGAAATGGCTTGCTTATTTTTTACCAATATGAGTCATGTTAGCATTCAATTCGCAATAAAAATAAATGATCATGTTACATTTTCATTTAGAAAGCAAAACTCTTTAAATTATTTAAAGAAAATTTCATTGTTTTCCTTTCTATTGACTACTATTTATTATGATATAAATTATCTTTTATAATTTTAATATTATATTTTAGTATTCAAACATTGTATTTCAAGAATTCATATATTAATAAGAATTTCATCACATGCAAGATTAATCTCGAGTAAATAAATAATAAATAAATAAATAAAAATAAATAAATAAATAAATAAATAAATAAATAAATAAATAAATAAAGTTGTAATATTGGGAAATCATGCATTGTTACACCCGATGATAATCTCTTTCCACCAACAAAGCAAAAGTTGTTAATTTAATGAAGGGAACGAGTGAAATGAATTGATACAGACAATCCATAATCATTAATTTAATTTAGAATTTCTCCGGAAGAGGTTGGGACATACATTAGAGAAGCTTGGCTAATAAATTTTCAAGGTGGCTAACTTTCTAAAAGAACAACACGTAAGTAAAATAGGGGGGACGATCATAGACCTTCGAACATTCCTCACTAGACGATTGATATCAAATGAACGATTAACTGCATTTTTAACTGTATTTTCGGTTGTGAACCTACATTTAACGCGTTATTTTCGGATTTAACACATTATCCCCCACTTTTTAGCGTTTTCTCGCAATTTTAAGCTTTTCCTGATCGGGGTTGTGTTTTGGCTGAAGAATAGTTTAATATAATGAGAAACTTCAAAGATATATGAAAATTCGTCTTTGTTTTTAAATTTAGTGCATTTTTTTCCTTGAAGATACTTTTTAAATTTGATGTCAAAATGTTGGTTTTCGAAGTCGGGAAGACCGCTTTTTGAGAGTTTTAATTTAACTGGTGCTTAACATAACCAATACTTGTTTATCAATATTTATCAAACTAATAAAACTTAACAAAACATTTAGCATAGCAATCGTCATCAAGGAAAAAAAACTAAATTAAACGACGAACATTCCACTTATGACGAATGTTCGGATATTTCCGGTCTCATTATACTAAACGAGTTATCATCCGAAAGACTGCTCCCATCGGAAAAAAACGCCTGAAATTGCGGAAAATGGATGAGACTGCTGCATAAAACTCATGAATGTGCTATAAAAAAGCGAGAAAGTGTGAAAAAATGTGTGAAATCTGAACAAAAGCGTTAAATTAAGATTCATGAAAGAAAAGTATAGTAAAGGAAAAGCAGTTTATCGTTCACCTGGAGTATCATTCGTCTAGTTCCGAATGTTCGGCCGGTTACGGTCGTGCCCCCTATAATACTCGCGTAATAATTCGAGTACAAATATATTAAATAAAATTATTAATATATTCTCAAGTTAATGCATTCAAAAAGATGCCCCTGGTCTATGTCCCCGACGTTTATTTATATCACGTGACTGTTCGAGATTCGAAAAAATTGAAGATTTGAAATTTTCTAATTTGGTTTGAAGGTTGCCACATAAATGTTGATTCTCAGAGAACGAATAACGTTTATTCCTCTGTACATGTAAGTTCTTACGTACTCATTAATTTATGCCTTTTTGCAATTACGGAGAGAATATACTCTTTAAAATGGTAGGTGTAAAAAAATATAAAAAAAAAAAAAAAAAAAAAAAAAACTAAATTTTTTTTTGGATTGCGTTTTTTTAAGGGGAATAAAAATGAAAAAAAAATTAAAACATAAAAACCGGATGCATCTCTAATCGTGAGTAAGACATTTTGAAGTTTAAAACGATATGTGAATTTCAAAAATTTATTATGTTTTAAGTTAAATTGTCGACCTGAGGACCAAACAGCCATTTTTACTCGCTACAGTGCTAAAGGGCTGCACGCGCTTCCGATCTTACTATTGCATCTACGCATTATCAATTCTTTGCTAGTATATCAACACTTGAACTGAAAACCCGTTGCAAGCAGAGGAATTCTAAGCAACAGACGCTACGCCGACTGAAACCTGTAATTTGTTGCTCCTCTTCGAACAGGCTTAGCCAACGGGGTGTATCTGGACTAAGAAATTTAGACCACTCAGTGGTTTGTAAAGTTTATCGAGGGTTTCTGGAGTGTTAAATACGCACTGCTAATGAATAAACAGTGAGAAAACTTTGGGAAAAGAAATTGACATTCCCATCGACCAGCAAACTACCCACAATTACCACAGAGCAATGGCAAGCACGGCTTTATTTTGTGTGTTAGCATAAGAATTAGACGTTAGAGCATTGAAAGGTTGTTAATTTTTCGGATGAGATCAAGATTTGACTCCACAGTAATGGATGAAGAAGGGGTATCTACAACAGATCAGGTAAGGTTTCGACATGTTCCCTTTCGGCACTTCTTTAGGAGGCAAAACTTACCTCATCTTCCTTGTTCGGCAGACTGATGGATACGGTAAAATGGGTCTGATAACCCATTGGCACATTAAAATATAAATTCACGAAAATCCCTGGCTGCATATCGGGCATTCTGTAGGTCAGTATCTATAGCATGCCGGTAACTCGGTTATTTAATGAGTAAAACGAACTGTAGGTGAATGAGAAATCGGATGGAATCAGTTACCAGTTATGTAGAGGTAACAGAAACTTTGAAGATTTTATATTTTCATTATGACCATTTCTTCACTGATATCCAGATTTTTTTCTTTTTCCTTTCGTTTCCTCATTTTACATTCCTATTCTTGTAATCGGTTGGTATGGTGCCTGGAATTCCTTTAAAATGGTCTCATTTCAACGACAATAAAATGAACTTTCAAACCACATATATAACCACAAACATATATAACCACATATATAACCACAAACATATATAAATACAAACTACATGTATAACCACATATCAAAAAATAGCTAATCTAATTCAGTTTCATATATGCGATGGATTTTTTTTTACTGCGAGTGTATACATGTTTCAAAATTTAAGAAAGTATTGATAAAATTTATGAAGCTCTAAACGTTTGAGTCAATATTATTTTCTTGCCAATAAAAGTATACGTCTTTTTTAAAATGTTGTTTTTTCGTAACTAAATTTAAAAAATACCACTCAATAATCTTTAAATATTGATGAAACTACATTTCGTGTGATTCATATATTTCCATAAGCTCCTTGTACTACATAAGGTTCAATCTTGCAAACCTTTAGCCAAAGCTTGCTATCTTTTATGGAATTTTCATTCGGCGATTGCAATGGTTTCAGAAGCTCAAAGAAATTTTGACCTTATGAGTAGAGATACAGGGACTTTATTTCAGTATGTAAACTTGCATCCTCCATTTCAGATTTTAATTATTATTTCGTGTGATAATTGTTTTCAGACTACAGTATATACAGAAATGTTTCAAAATTTTTATAGGCATGCACTGCTCGACATATGTATATAGGCATCCATTGCAAGCCCTGCATTCAATAAGAAGTCTCCCCTGAAATATATATATATAATATATATATATATTATACTATATATTCCTATAAATGTAGTATATTGAGTATATATATTATATATATATATATATATATACTTATATATATATATATACTGGCCGTAGCCAGGGGAGAGTTGAGGGGGTCTGAACTAAATTACACTATTATATATACTATAAATTTTTTTTTGGCTTACTTGAGTTTATTTTATTTTAATTTATAATAAAAAAAAATAATTAATCAAAGCAACTTAAGAGTATTTATTAATATAAATTTGGAAAACATATTTACGGTTCTTGAAGAATTCTTTGGTTTAGTTGGTGATGAAAGTACGAAAGGAGCATCTCTAGCAGGAGCAATACTAAGAAGGATGAAATAAATAGTGACAATCTGATTGGACAACGATATGATTTGGCAGCAGCTATGAAGGAAAGGTTTAGAGAATAATATACAGCGGCATTGTATGTTTCGTTCATTGCTGTTCACTTTTATGAGGAATACAATATATTAAAAGCTTTATTGGCACAGTAGAAACAACTGGGCCATATTTTAGGTAACCAAGTCGAACACCTATTTTAATAGAACATTTAGGAAAAATTTTCCCAATGACAAAATGGACAAAGCAAATACAATTGTGTAAAATAAGGTAGGTGGAAAGTTATGATTTATTGTTACTAATTAGAGAAATTTTTAAAGCAAGTTGAAGCTTTAGGGTAGTTTGAGATGATCCAAGATATTGAACCATCTTGATAAACCTCAAATCTTTTGAAATCTGTAATCACTAGCAAGTAAATTGTAAATTTAATTATGATTTCAACTTTAGTCTCCGTTACTCGTCAATTATATACTACATTACAGTCGCCATCATTAGTGACAGAAATTGACCTTATTCTTTTTGAAAATTTTGTTTTGAAAGATTTTCGCTCAAAACATCGATTGAAAATTTTCAATCATTTTGGCAGCTCTAACAGAACATCTGCTTCCTGTTAATGAAGTAACTATCTGTTAATGAAGAAGCGAGAATGCCACGTATCAAATTCAATGTAAAATGAGAAGACATCAACTGCAATTTCTTTTTTTTGATGAATTTTCAAACCAGTTAGAGAGGAAGTTCGTAAGCCATAGATCCAAACAAACCAATCTTGGTAAAGTGATTAAATCGAAATGTATTAAATATTTTATTAAGAAATTTGTAAATAAATTTGATTTATACAGTCCCATTTGGATTGTTAAGGATTTTACCATCACGCTTACAAAGTGCACTCAAGAAAAACATTTTTCTACTTTGAAAAGACTAATAAAACTCTCAATTTTACATTAAGATTACAAGATTAACAGAGCTGGTTTTAATTAATAAATGAACATAATAGCTACACAACATAAATTGAGGAAATTTTTAATCATTTTGTTAAAAGAGCAAGAAAAAGAATTTTGTTATTTATATAAAATAATTCAAGTATATTTTTCATATTTTGAAATTGCTATTAATGATTATATTATCCTCAGTAAAGCCAAACTAAGGATAATATATATATATATATACTATATATAATATATATATATATATAATATATATATATTATATATAATATATATAATTATATAATTAGATATATATATTTATATAATATATTTTTTATATATTATAATATATATATAATATATACAATATATATAAGTATATATATATATATATATATATATATATATATTATATATATATATATATATATATATTATATTATATATATATATACTATATATATATGAGTATATTTTTAATTCTCTACTCCACAAAAACTATTTCTTGCTACATTATATATTATATTTTATATATTATATATATATTAATATACTATATATATATATATTTATATATATATATATATATATATATATATATATATATATTATATATATATAATATATATAATAATTATATATATTATATATTTATACTAATATATAATTATATTATATATTATATATATATAATATATATATATTATATATTATATATATATATATAATATATATATATATATAATAGTATTCTTAATCTTTATCTCCCAAAAAAACTATCTTGCTACGTCCCTGTATATATATATTATTTATATTATATATATTATTATATAGATATATATATATTATATATATATAATATATATATATATATATTATATTATATAATATATATATATATATAATATATATATATATATATATACTTATATATTATATATATATATTATATATATATAGATATATATTACTATAAATAGAGAGAGAGAGAGAGAGAGAGAGAGAGAGAGAGAGAGAGATGACGAGAGATGAGAGAGAATGATGAGAGAGAGGAAAGATGTGTGTTAGTTTGATTAGTGCAAGAAGGATAGGTTATTTTGGAAATGATGTCATAGTAAAGAGGATGGGGTAAGGGTTAGAGTGAGGAAAGTTTGTGAAGAATGGTAAATTTCCGCAAGTATAGATGGAAAATTACTGGGAATAATTAACCAAGAATCTAGGCGAAATATGGGGTAAAATTTTAAATGGATTTAGAAGTTGGTGTAACAGAGGGATTATGGAGATATAGTTCCGAGGGATTTGGAGGAGAGCAGAATAGTACCCTTACTATAAAGCGCAAGATGGGGGTATGAAGGAGTACTGGAAGGAATTGATAAGGGAATTAGTTTATTCGGTGTAAAAGAGTGCGAAAGAGTGCGTCGAGTGACTGAAGGAACTGAATTGGTGAAGACCAAGGTGCGTTTAGAAGTGGTAAAGGATGTGTGGTATTCAAATTCTTCACATTGTTTCATATGATTGAGAAATTTATAGAGAACAAGGTAAAATTGTATCTTTGATTTTAGGATTTTTGCAACAGGCGTATTGGTAGGATTATAGGACAGCTCATGGCAGGTGTTAGCGATTGATGGTGTTGATGGTTCTACTCTGAATGTATTCCAAAAGTAATTTAGACAATATGTGATTGAAACGTGTGTAAGAATAAATGGAGTCGAAAGTGATTGGTTTTAATATTAATAGCGAAAGTTTTTTTAAAATTGGCAGGATGATCGTTAATGTCCGTCTACCTGGAGTAATTCAATTTGTCTATGGGATGGGGTTATGAAAGAGATTGAGGTGGGGATGGCAGGTGGCAGGAGAAGGTGTTGAAATGATGGTGAATGGAAGAGAGTGGAGGGTGCCCTACCTAATTATAGCGTAATGATTTCGCGTTTTGACTGTGCGAATCTGAAAGAGAACTTGAAGCGATACGGTGAGAGATGGAAGGTGTGTAAAAGGTAAGGTTTGAAAGTACATGTAGATAAAATGATGTACAGGGTTATGGTTGTGATGGAGGACAGTCCTCGGATTTGAAAGTTTTTGAAGTTATTTTTCTAAGTTCAAATACTTCATAAGCAGCTGTCCGAGTTTAAATAATTAGGAGATATGTTGGATGAAAAGGTAACGGGTATGCAAAGTTTGTTAGAAGGAAAGTAATCGATCGCATACACCTTGTGAATGAGAGGAAGGTGGCGGTGCAACTAAATCCTCTGTGGATCGTAAAGCGGACTAAGGCTGAGAGCTGCCGCTAGAGTCCTACAAATGAGGAGTATGTTGTTAACTGTGTTAGTGTACAGTAGTAGAGGACGATGGTCGGGAATAGATATATTAGATCGTAACAGTACAAGATATTCAGTGTGGACAATCTTATGCGTGGTACGGTGTAGAAGACATTGAGTGAAATTTATGGATGTGAACGTATTAGAGAGTTGTTGATGGTGTGAAGAAAGGGGTAATTGAAGAGAATAAATTAAAGTACGTTGAGATGGTCATTCCAAATAAAGGTGCAACTAGATCTCGTCTTGCTGAATTCGTTGTTAGTGTCTTGGAAGAGTTTAACAGCTTCCGGACACTAAAAGCTGTCTTGACAGATACAATATACAAACACTGGATGTGAGCGAGGGCTTGTCAACAGTCTTTGAAAATAAAAATTTCAATGTAAATTGCCACACCAGGCGTTGCGCCCTCATTCAGAACTAGCTTCAGTTCAGAGCTGCTTTTAAAGCATTACTTGATGGACCACAGTATCCAAATGTCGAGCTGCCTTCACCGGTCCACTTGGAAAGCTCTGTGGAATTGACCACCAATTTATGATACTCAGTGGTTCCCTAGATGATATGCAATTTGATGAGGTGACACTGAATGACCTCAGCAGACGACCAGAGCGGATGCTTCTTTTGGAGTATGTTGCTTGGAATTTCCAGAGGTAAAGTCAATCTAAGATTTAGATTTACTGCATGGAAAATTGGATTATTAAACCATGCCAGATGGTTGACTTTGGCCATTAGATTAATATGATTGTGGACCAAAGACGTTTACCCCCCCAGAACTTCATATCGATAACCTTACAAGGCATCATTATATTTCCAAACAACAGACAACTTTTCTACATTTTCAATATGATGAAGAGGAAAAAGCAGCAGCCTACAGAAAATCAACATGTGGCTTTCAAGAATCTGAAACACAATGCTTTTGCCTTGCTGTCCGAAAACGTTGTACCCCATGCTGAAGTCTGATGACTTGGAAGTGAGACGTTTCTCTCTAGAAAATTCTGTCCATCAGGAAAGCATTTTTCAATAGTAGGAAACTCTGGTTATGGTGATTGTTAAAAGTCGTGTTATTTTTTTGTAACTTTATCATCTAAGTTCATTCATTAAAAGTAATGCCACATCTCAAACTAAAGGAAAAATATATCAATCTATTTGCTATGAAAGGAAGGAAGAGCCAGCAGAGAAGAGATGAAGAATTATTGTTACTTGGTAACAACCATCAACAATTGAACTATCCAATTGAACAGAACTAATCAGCTCTTTCTCAAAGGGGCATTCTGCGAATCAGCTTCTGTGCCTGAAACTTCCTCGAGGAAGGTAAACTTCAGGACGACTGGCGCTGAATTCAAACAAGCTGGATCATTCCTGATATTTGCTCTCATCTTTCAAAGATATATGACTGGAGAGCGAGCAGTGAGTTTGACATCTGAAGCTTCAAGTACCTATGTACTTAGACTTAAATCCAGGGCACCAAAAACCCCTTCTGGCCGCCAAAGTCCTAAGTCGCTCAGATGGCCTTCCTTTTGCTTCTAAGGGCTTCATATAGAGAGAAACACTAATAACTGATCACGACCTTATAAAAGTGATTATCTTTTCATCGAGTTTCATAAAATGTACCTTTATGTAAAGTCTTTACAAAGTTGCAGTAAGATTTCGTTCGCAATAACAATAAAAAGTACATTTCAACATATTTGTTTTATCAAAACTCAAATCCATTCCCCTCAAATTTGGTTAGGCCCTAGAGATACGAACTTTTCGTGTCCATTTTCATTACATTTAGGTCCCGACAATATCACACTAGATCCAAAGTTATAATCATACAAAAAAGTTAAAAATTGACCTACTCAAATCATAATAATATATATATATATATATATATCATATATAAATAATATATATATACTAACTACTATATATTATACTATATATCATATAATATTATAGTATATATATGATACTATATATAGTACTACTAATTTATACGGTTAATCTTAAAAATTTCTATTCCTTTGATCCAAAATATATTCCAGCAAGAGTTGTGGTAACCATTTTATGTGCTGCTTGGACTATTCAAAGAGCCATGCCTTTGATTAACTTACCAGTTGCAATTGTCGAAATGGTTCAAATAATATCTACAGAAGAATCAAGAGAAGAATTTCAGAAAGAACCTTTTTGCCTTAGGAATGGAGAAATCGTTGCCAATTTAAGTCTTCAGATGGTTGGCAAAAACGAATCTATTGAAAGGGTAAATATTCATATCACATATTTAAAAAAAAATGTTCCTATTTAAAACATTAAATAGCTATTTAAAATGACCTTTTGTTTTAAAAGAAAGTTATAAATTGAAAATAGAGAAGTCTTTACCTCCAAGGAGGTAAGGGATAAATTATCATTAACTAATATTCCTTAATTTACGCTTATTCCTAAAACTTTTAAAAGATTATATTGAAATAATAATAATTTTTTTTCAAATACAAAGAAGGAAAGTATAACACAAACCTGCCGTAAATATATATCGGTTAGCAGTAATGTTATACTTTCAATCTAAAATCCACACTTTACTTTTAAACTGTAAAATTAATAAAGAAAATAATATATATATATATATAAATATATATTAAATAAACACTATTATTACTATTGATAATAATTATCTATAATATATTATATATATATATAATATATTATATATATATATATATATATAATATATATTATATATATTATTAATATATATAATATTATGAGAATATTATATATATTAGGGGATGCACCCGGATCCCGTTCCGGCTCCCGGGCTCCGGCTTGGTCCGGATATTCTGGCCTTTTTAAAGAAGTTCTCCGGCTCCGGCCGGAGACCCACTAGTCATCCGGCTTTCTTCCGGCAGGAGGAATCCTATATTTTTAAACAGATAGTTGTTGGAAACTAAAAATAGTTATAATCCACTGCAAGTAATAATGAGAATTAATTAATGAAATCAAATTTATTTAAAGATCTGATTCATACAAAAATGAAGGAAATTAATTTGATTAATAGAATTTTTTGTTGAGTAGAAAAAAATTTTAAGTGTTGTTTCGCACCTTATCCTCAAACTATTAAGAATATATATACTTTTATTAATATGCAATTATATTTAAAAATTTACGAAATGTTCTATTTTATGAAATAACAACTTAAAAAGGGTTTGATATCCAAAATGACTACCCCTAAAAAAAAAATACATTTTGATAAATCTAGCTTTAAAAATTACAAATACAGAATATATGTAAAAATTTGGTTTAAAAAACTTTTTAAACTACATCCCCATTATCTGAACAAAAGGCACTAAAAAATTATTGATTCGTATATATCCTTAATCTTTAAATTATTACAGGAGCTTTTAAGTTTTAATAAACTAACTTTTGAATATATTTTTAAATAAATATCTATTTTTCTGTATGAAATATCGAAAAGATTTGCATGGATAGAAGTTATGTTAATATATATATTATATTACTATATATAATATATATATAATTATATTATATATATTATATATGTTCTATTTTTATGAAATAACAGATAAATACTATTAGATCTTGTCTATATATAGATAGATAATCAATAAGAATATCAATATATATATAATATATATATACATATATATATACTAATATATATATAATATAATAATATACTATATATAGTACTATATATTATATATATATATATATATACTATTATATATATATGTGTGTATTTACTTATATATATCATATTTATATATATATATATATATAAATTATATATCTATATATATTATATAATAGATATAGATATATATATATATATATATATAATATATTTATAAATAATATATATGTTGATATATATATTAGTATATTCTATATATATATTGCATGTACCAGCTGTTATCGAGATCCTGCTATAGAGTATCACAATAGAATTTTTTGAGAAAATGAAATATATATTGTTAATCACAAAGTCAGTGAAGGAAGTTTTAACAGCTTATGTATTCGCGTATTATAGGTAAACCATTCTCTAGTATTTAAAATCTAATATTCATAAATCAAGATTAACAAAAACAGAAGCTGATCAGCTAGTTTGAAAGAAAGGACGCATTCCTTTTACTGTGTACTTAAATATTTTCTATGCTGCTAAACATTCTCTCGCTAAATACACTGGAAGGTGAAGCAGAGAGATATTTCCAAGCTAATTCAGGTTAAATGCAATCAGGATAGAGAGCTTTTCTTTCTTTCCACCATAACCAGTTGTGGATCAGCATCGATTTTGTTTCCTTAAGTGGTGCTGCAAAATATTTATCCCCACACAGTAGGTTGAATAGTATTTTCTGATTCATGTTGTTTTTTCTCACGCTGCTTTCTACGTTAGCATTTTTACTTTCTTGTTTTCTCCTTTGATCAGTTCCACTTGGTTGGATTGTATCTGTAAATATTCTTCATTTTTTTCTGACGATTTTTCTTGTCAGTTGGTCAATACAAAAAGCTTCCAGAAAATTGAATGTGATTCCTTCTCAATATCTGCCGTTTTCATTTTCAGATATCTTACTATGAATCTTATCAGAGTGTCTGCTATATCATCATTTTATTTCAGATTTTGAAATGATTGGAACTTAATGTCATATTTTCTTTAGCTTTTATAAAAAAGTATTTTACTTCTTCTTTGAGCATAAATTTTATTTGATTCTGATCAGTAATATCAAATGGAGCTAATTTGTATTGTAGATTTTAAACGTTGCAATACATAAAGTTTCTGTCTCTTGAATGGTACCAAAAAACGCTTCATAGTGAACAGAATTGTAAAAGTTTCATTCTTATCACTAGCTTTTACACCGTTTATCCTTCCAAATTGCTATAATATTTTTCAATGCATTATTATTATCTGCATTTATTAAAAGATAAACTGTAAAATCTCGTATCTGTTTGATGGCTCGCATCTTTTAGTTATTGGAAAGTTTTAGGTTGTAGCAACCTAATTATATTCTCCATTAGCTTCAGTGATTTGCATTTAAAATAATCTAGATTGTTTTTTGTTTCGTAATTGAAGAATATATTAGTAATTGCGTTATTTTTGCTCTATGATCTCTTTTATGCAGCATTATAATATGATTTGTGAATTCCCATCTTGTTTCCACATTCTGGATAAACTATGTGTATTGAACCAAATTTTTTTAAGATTATGAATTTCAGTTAAACTTAGTTTTTAGCAATTGGTGATCTACTAAAAAATCCTACAATTTTCCTTCATAAAGTAATTCAATCTGTTAATGATTTTTCTGAGAAAAATGTATAAATTTGTTTTACTAGCTGTAAGGAATGAATAAACATGTCTCATTTATAACACCTGTCGCTCTCTTACTTTTTTTTAATATTTGGGGCATTATCCTAGTTAGGATTATCAGTGAATATTGTCTTTTTTTAAATCCAGCTCTTAAATATATTCCCTCACTTTTTAGACATATGCTTTCTGCTCCTTGAATTGAGAAACACTTAAACTACTGATTTGTAATGTTCCACTTTCACTTTGAAATTTTTTATTCAATCAATGCTCCCGACCCATACTTATTCAGAAGCGTCACTGTTATATTTGAGCAAGTCCCCACTAATAATTAGATGTTAATGTGGATTAGTCTGCTTGACGATTTCCTTGCAGCTGTAAGTGTGTTCTTTGTTTTTACCCTGTTTTTAAGATATAATTGTTCGGATAATCTTCTTCCATGAAAAGTACCTCGCTGGCGACTGGAAATAATTGATAGTTGCTGGACATATGCCTCGTGATTTATTAACTCGGAAAAATCCAATGTTTTACAAAAGAAAATAGCAGAGTGTCCACAGCCAATCATTTCACCCAATTTTGAAATGAATTACCTGTGCGCTTTTCTAATCATTAATTCCCAAATCTTGTCTTTTCTCAATATTTCTCAAAACAGTGTAGGCTGAAGAAATGCTTTTTAATGATTTGGTAGAAGGATGATGATATGGATGTGACATAGGATCATCATTCTAACCTTGTGTCCAGTGGGATATTCATTGTGTTTCTGGTTTTCGGTCACTTTTCTCTGAAAGATTCAGCATAATTGTTTCTTTTATCGCTTCGAATAATGGATTTTATGCTTTCTTTTCCAAGATGATCCATGTAAACGCATTATGTGTTATAACTATTTATTGAACCTGTTACCTCTGTTTGGATACTCACTCTCCCGATAGCTAATAGTATACTCTCGAATTATTACGTAGCGCTCACCCTGGAGATACAAACACTGAGGTGTGTCTGTACGTCTTTATTTCATTATCACTTATCTTCAATCAATAAGAAGTCAAAGAGAAAGAGAAAGACAATTATTCAGAATGGGATGAACATTAAATACAGCATGTTTCTTAGCAAATATGGATTTTTAGACTAATTGAGTCTTGTAAAAAAAAAAAATCTACTCATATATATAATATATTATAATAATAGTAATATATACATACTATATAATTATATATATAACATATATTATATATAATATAATATATATATATATTATATATTATTCATATATATTATAATATAATATATAATATATATATCATATTATATATATATATTAGAAATATATGTATATTATATATATAAATATATATATATATATATATATATTTATATATATATATATATATATATATAATATATATATATAATATAATTATATATATATATATATATATTATATATAATATATATACTTATATATATTATACATATATATGATTTATTTATCATAATAATTATTATTATATATAATACTAATATATAATATAACCTATTATATATATATAACATATATATAATTATATTATATATAAACATACATATACTAACTATATATATATATATAGATATTTATATTACTATAAATAATATAATTGATTATATCATTACTATATATAATATTTAAGCACTGGATTAGGATAAAAGATTTGTCCAATCACATGTCTGCCTTGACCTTGCATTTATTGAATAAATATTACGTGAATATGTTAGTAAAACAAATATCATAGTAGCTAGCGGAGGGGATTCTCCGAGACTTAACGACCAAAATTTTTCAGAGATACCCTTAATTTTCGAGAACCCTAATTTTTGAGAAAAGTTAATATATGATTTGATAATAAAATAATTATAATATATATAACTATTATAACTACCTATATAATACTATATATATATATATATTATGCTATAAAAATATAAAATTTATGATATATACATATAATCATTATATAATATTATAAATATATCTTTACATAATATTACATAATAGTACACAAGCATAAATAATAGATATAAATTCATTACCAGCCGACAAGTTAAAGTTCTACCTGAAATATAAACATAATATCGATGCAAGTCTACTTAATAAAAGCTTAGCAACTCGCTCCTTCGAGTAATGCTTCACATTTTAATAAATGAGAGCAGTTACAATACGGTTATTCTCTGACATACCCGTCAAACAAATAGAGACAAATCTTCCCTTGTTCTCCCGGCTAGTGCCCAGTACCTGAATGAACTAGCAGCGGTCTTTTGATGGAGATAAGCTTAAGTTCTTCTCAATTCACGCTCATGATTACAACCCAATTATTGAATACTATGCGTCACTATTATTAATATTTGCTGGCTAGGAAAATTAAAACTAATCAAACTAAAATCTTATATTTAAGTCATTAACATCTTTCTATTGGCCATCTTCTTGATAATTAATTTGTCCAGTCACCATTTTACTTGTTTCCAATTTAGTTTTATTACCGAGTCATATTTTTAACGATACAAACCATGACTTAGACAGTACCCGATTTTAGAATGTGGTAGTGTATCACGATACCAATGAGATCCTAAGTTAACACTGTAGGCTATCACACCTCAAGCATGTCGCATGTTGCAATACGACATAAAACATTCAGATTCAAAGGTAATGAATGTACAAGGTATTTCCGAAAACCTTGACAGCGCACCGAGGTTCAAGCTGTTCAACATTTATTGAAACTGTGTAAAGGTAGCTGCCTCATAATTTAGTACTTCTAGATCGGATCCGAAAAAACCCCAGGAATACACGAGATTGTATAACGCTTCACACTACACGTTCAGGAGCTTGTTTAAGATCCTTTTATTGGCTATGAGGGTTTTGACGACTTATGAGAAAACAGGAATGCTGTCTTGAAACATAACAGATGCATGGCCCTACTGGTTGATGGGTCGGATTCGCGAGCACAGAGGCTCTCGGTCGGGCGGACGCGGGCTGGGCTGGATAATCGTGCCAGAGGCACCGGCGGCAGGCGGGAAACCGACGCGGATTCGGACCGCAGAGGGCACCGGTGTTTGGGTTCGTTTCATCTCGCGGTGTAGGTGTAGTGTAGGTATAGGGTAGATGTAGGTGTAAGCTGTAGTTTAGATTATGCTGGACAAATTAGGGCTGCCAAAAATTTGTGGCTGCTAAAATAGGGTTGGCCTAATAAAATTTTATGTGGTTGCCAATTTAAAAAGATTTATAAGTTCTCAAAAAAAATTTAGGGTTCTCAAAAAAATAGGGTTCTCAAATATTAATTTAGGGGTTTCTCAATAAAAATTAGTGGTGGAGACACGTACAACGCGGTGTAGCTGCGCTAACTGTTTAGCCGCCAACTCCCTTCTTCGAAGGGTGGGCAAAAAAATTTAGTGGTTTGCCAGAAAAATCTAGCGTTGCCTTAAAAATACAGGTTCCAAATAAATTATTAGGGTTTCAAAACAGCGGATTTCCTCAAAAAACTTCAGGGTTCTCAGAAAATATGGTTCTCTCAAACAATACTAGGCATGTTCTCCAAATAAAATATTGTGAGTCTACCCGGAATCCCCTCCCTGATCACTACTATCTCACGTGTTCGATTCCCTTATATACCTATATATATATCATATATAATAAACTAATACTATAATAATATCACTATATATATATATATTTAATATATATACACAACTATTATACTAGATCTAAATATCTATATTATTATATACATATTAATATAGAAATAAATATATGTATAAACGGGGAAATAAAATACATTTTATATACAAAAGCAAGAATAAGCATTAAGATAATTTATATACAATCATCTAAACACATATTTACACAAGTCTACATAAATATATGCTTATATAAATAAAGAGAATCTGTTTGAAAAAGTAGCTAAACAATTATATTATTATATACTATTATAAATATAAAATCTTTAAAATAAATACTATAATAATTATATATCATAATAAAATAATTAAATAAAAAACAATTATAAAATATATGATAAATTTATATTAAAAGTAAGTTTTTAAGTTTTGTAAATTTAAACCTATTAGTGTATAAAATGAAATAAAGAAACAATTATTATCATTAATGTGATAAATTATTTTATCCATGAATTAGTTTATACAATACTAGATTAAGTCAGAGATATAATAATAATTCATAAAGTGTTAATATAGCATTTTAAAAGAGGAAGATATAGCCAAAAAATAAAATTTTAGTAAAATCAATATGTCTATAAACAAAATACACCTTCATATTAGTGTTTTATAATTATTTATTTATGGTAATCACCTCTATTGTATTATATTCATTCATCTTACTGCTTTAAGCTGTATGTAATCGTATGTGAGTTAAATTAGCATATGTAAAGTCAGAAAAGTTAAAAGCAATTATAGTAAAGCAGAAAGTATAAAGCCTAGAGGTTAAAGCTGAAGTTAAAGCAGTAAAGCAAATATTGTTTAAAACGCAGTAAAGGATCCTTGATTTCTAATGCAGTAAAGCACGAAAGTTAAAGCAAGTAAAGCAGAAAGTAATAGCATGTCAATAACATGAGTTTATCTAAAGCAGTAATATCAAGCAAAGAGTTAAGCAAGTAAAAGCCAGTTAAAACAAAGGGCCATAGACTACGCGTCGCCCTATTGTGTTATCGGGTAATATTAAACACCTCATTTATTGTGGTTACGCTGCTTTACTGCTTTAAGAGTCAAGTAAAGTATATGTTTTTATTAAAATTTTCAATAAAATCATGTAGTAAAATGAATGACTCCATAGTATATTTGAAACGAATTCTTTGAATAGATTACATTGATATCATATTTTTCGTTCACGCGGGTAATTCTTTGCGTCGCGGACGCGGGCGCGAGCGGCGGTAACGCGAAATATTGCGCCTGCGGGCGCACGCGTTGGTCCAGCGCCGTGTCGCGCCGGGTCGCGCCGTGTCGCGCCGTGTCGCGCCGGTTCGCACATGCGAGCGCTCACGACCTCGTCCGGACGGCGGACTCGGTTACTTCGGTAACACGAATTTTTGCCGATCGACTATCTTTTCAATGTCTCAAGCTCTTTTTTAGATTTATATATTTCTGTTCATGCCTATAGTGTATATTAAAAATACTAACTTCAGTAGTAGGAAGGCATTGCTAGGCACGATTTAATATACACCATCGAAATCCTCATATAACCTTATATTACCTAGGGGGTAGAATCACCCATATTAGGGCATATCTGGGCTCAGGGTATATGAGGCTAGATAAATAGGTCATGATAATATTAACAGTGAGTCACTCAGTATTAGGCAACTATGTAGGCAACTCACTTGCGCACATCATTGGCACTTCATGCGGCACGTCACATTGGCACTCAACCTGGCACTCATCTAATACTCAAGAACACTAATAGAACATCCCTAATGAGTACATTCTTTTACTCGGTGATATGAGAACCATCAAATGCCATCTCCAAGATTTAGTGGCGTATATTTTCGTCCAAGTGCACTCTCTCTCAAGCGTTCAAAGGACGATACTGATCATGGTCTAATAACTAATGTTAAGACATTCAAAAAAGGGTAAGCCCTAATAGGAAGGACAAAATAATTACCGTGGGTCAAAAATATGATACACCTATAGGAATACGATCCCAAATGGAATTACGCTTAGTGTGTTTAGTATAATTAATTATTATAATTATTTTTTTCGTGATTCTCAGTAAGTCAAACGCTCCTTCGACAACTCTTCTTGCTGAACTATAGTTTCTTTGGTAGATGATATAAGCGGCTCAATAGTAGTTAATGTTCATGTTTATTTAGTGTAAGTGTGTAGTGTTGTTATGTGATGTGATTGTGTGTATGTGTGGCGCATCTGCGACGTTAGTAGAGTGTTCAAGTATAGGATACATCTCATACATGCAGTTCATAGTTAGGATACGAAATATTTGTGACGGGTGGCGGAGACACGAAGTGGCCGCAGAAGAATTGGCACGTGATTGGCCAAAAATGACCCATGGTATTATGGCTTTATATGCCGTCAAGACTAGAATAATCCATTTTTTGTCAGACAAAGTAAGAACATCAAAAACGGGCCTAAGGCCCCTAAAGGTGTGCCCTAAAATTCCGATGGGTCTATAAGAGCAAATGACCCATGGTTAGCTTATGGCAAGGTATATGCGCCGGAAATTATCACGGTCAAACAAGGCAGGTAATAGGATCAAAAAAATAGGGCTCAGCCTGCCTAGATAGCGGAAGATCAAAAATACCGTGCGCGCAAATTGACCCATGGAAGACCAAAGGGATTGGTCGAAAATTTAGGGGTTGGCGTCAAAATTGACGCCTGGAAGACCAAAGGGCTAGCATGAAAAATTAATGTGCGGCAAAAATGACCACGGAATGGCATCAAAGGTAGTCCAAAAAGTTTACCGTTGGGCCAAAGATTTGACCCATGGTCGAAAACATGATTAGCTGTCGGGGCAAACTGTATAACTGCGTTTCGTGCCGCAAACCCTTCTTCGATAAGTGTTGCCAAAAATTGTGAGTGGGCTTCCTGGGAAATTAAATTGAGGCACGGGTGGTGTATTGTCTAAGACAAAAAAGTACATCAGCATTGATGAATTTATATGGTATCTCAATATGTAGTTTTTAATGGTACTCAAAAATATATTAGGGTTCTCAAAATTAGGTATATTCTCTCATAAAAACTTCGAATCATTCTCCACTCATATAAAGGTACTAAGCATGGTATTATATATGGAGTAATAAATTTAGGATAAGCCTTAATAAATGAACACCATATGGAATGACCAATAGGTTTATTTGGTCGAAATATAGTAAAGGTACAAGCCAAAAAAAGGTCAAGGTCATAAAAGGTTAAGGTCTAGATTTTAGGATTACAATTAGGATTCTGCTCTGATTTCCCTTATTTTTGTGTAACTAAATAAATAAAATATAATTATTAATATCGCTGTCTATAATTCATCTATAATTGATGCGTGAATGATTCCCTAAGTTATACTATATAAGATGTGCTGGATTAAAGTTAGTGTCTTAGTGATGACGTTGAATATAAATAGCGAGTACCATTACGCTTCACGGTAGTCCTTTGCGTGGAGTACTGCTTGGCAAATTGTCACATTCTGAGTACTATGTCCAGGAGATTGAGTAGTGAGATCGAGTTCTTACTGCGGGCATTTTATTTATAGTATAGATGAAGTGAAACTTTACTCGTTACTAGTTTTATATTTTTGAAGAATATTGGACCCACAAAGACTCCAGACTAGGTATATGATATACTCTCAGAGTAACGATGTCTTGTAGTCTAGATATTAAGAGAACGCTCTTGTTTAAATAAGAAGCTAGTCTGTAACATAAGACTGGATATATGGAAAGTCGTAGTGAGTCTATGATCGCGCAGTGCTTACAGACTCGCGTATGTTTCATAAATCTGCTTATTTCTTTTCCTCTCATTTGTTTATTGCAAATTTGAAGGTGTTAATAATGGGAGCAAAAGTTTATTGGTGCGAGTAATGAGTGCATAGATGGTAGAGTGCAGGCACGGCTTCCAACAAGTTAGTGATAGATATACTAATTTAATCATTCAGTCATATGTTATTATAGAATATGATACATACATGCTATATATATATATATATATTATTATATATGTTATCATAATAGGTAACAGGATTTAACATATAACGTTCCACGTTGGAGTAAAGGCATCGGTTACATACAGGACTCATATTGTAGTACCTTACATCACCCAATAGTTAGCTGGACTAGTTATCACTACCAAGATAGGAGAGGTCCAGGTATCCTGTCATCTGATGATTCAATATATATTCTCACTGCCTCCCAACCTCTAAAATTAAAGTAGTCTAATTTCATATAACCTTAATTGATCATTATCATAGGTCAGATATAATGGTATACATAGACTCATGATAAATATTCAGGCTCCAACAAACATTATCATAAAAAAGAGGTCTACGCTCCCAACTAAATGATGGTGATATGATTAGTACTAAATAGTAATATTATAAGAGGCTCCATAAATAACATAGGTCAGTGTTGAGTACCACGTACGATCGGAGTTGCTATCCGCTATACTCTCACGTCGGGCGCTATCCCTCTTATTGCTTCGAAGGCGTGCTTGCGCAAAACAGCATTACTGAAAGGCCAAAGTCTTCAAGGTAGCAACACCCTGAAGTGACGCTGATAATGACAGCATAGTACAGGAGTGTTCTGAGAACAAACTATTGGAAGTTCTTTCAAATAGAATGATGCTGGGTATGCTCCTTGAGTCCGACAGAATGTTCCTGGTTCTCCTCAAAATAAAATTGAAAGCAAGATTCTTCAAAACTATATTGGAGTTCTCAAAAATATTGGTCTTGCCCTCTCTCTCTCTTCTTCTCTCATCTCTCTCTGACCCCTGGTGCAATTGGCAATATAAGTTCGTCTTCCAAGTATTTCTATACATTCCTACATACTAATTATATACGTCTATTGTAACATAGGTGTAACGTGGTTTATACATTAAGAATAATAATAAAAATATTGAAATGAATATCTTAATACTATCTCATTTAATCTATTAGAGTCAAATAATAGAATAAAGTTTCTTAGCTAATTATATTAATAATGGAAGCACTTGTATATATATTTACATCCATTAATTAGCTCGTAACATAAAATTTTCTTTGAAAGGCTACAAATTATAACAACTATTATATTGCCTCTGGAAGAGAAACTCATACAAGTAACTTATGGCTCCACACCTGGTCTCGTTAGTTTTGATCATAGAATTCAAGCAAGTTGGTGCAGCTTAGTTTTAAGTACGATGACACATTTTGGATATCATGATTATGATAGCAAAAATAATAACAAATTATAAAATGCAGCAGATTATTGTGTATTGATTGCAATTTCTACTCTCACTAAAAAATCGACTTAAAGCCTCTTAATAAGCCATAAAAGATTAAAATTCATTTGTCTTTGTGCATGATGAGTTCTTAGTGCGCGTGAGAGTTTAACCGAATCATGAAGAGACTGCCAATAGTTTTCAACAAACCCAAAGCGATAGCTTCACAGAATTAGAGCAACACTATATAAGCATAGTACTCGTCATAGTGCAAAATTAGCCATCGTTCAAGCATTCACTAGAAAGAAAGTGAATGTTTTTCTTCCAGTTTCTTTATCATACTAGTGGCCCTCAGGCTATGTCGTCGCGCTCGTCCCCCAACCATGTTTAAACGAATTTATTCCTTTCATTTTTTAAATAATAGCTAGCGTTTTATAATCAGGATACCAATCTAATAATTGATAAATAACTTTGTATAATATATCTCTATAAAGCTTCATCACATGCACGTGTCTTAGCCCTCTTTCAAGGGAGTGAATAAACTGTCTCTCACGACGAGGAAGGTGCCATGTTAATTGCATTGTTATTGAGCTCAATCATATCATTCAATATATATAATATAATATAATAAATACATAAATATAATTATATTATATTAATATTTTATAGTATATATTATAATATTATAAATATTATATATATATCATAAATATATATATAATAATAATAATTCAATATATATTTATATTTAATATACATATTATATAAACTTATATATAAATCAATTAATATATAATATATAATGAAATGAGAAAAAGAGTATAAATAGGAATAATTCATATAACAATAACAATAAAACAATAATAACTGGCCTGAATATATAAATAAAATTTAATACAATTCTCATACCTATGCCATCCGGCCTACATTTCCTGACCTTAAAAACATTACCTTAAGTAAACAGCAATCAATAATAACTACTATCAATTTATGATTAACAATGATAAAATTGCAAGATAGTCATTTAATTACTCGATATGAGGGAAGAATGTTGTCGGCTCTTCTCCTCAACGAATTTCTAGGTCAAGTGGCTGTTCCTCAAACATGTAAAAATATTTAGACCAGGGACTAAATTGTAAGGTTCCCAAGTTTGCAGATGATAGCAAATTGGCCACTTCAGTAAGAATACTTTTAATGAATGGATGTATATAATATCTTAATACGATAAGGATGGG
Source organism: Trachelipus rathkii (assembly GCA_015478945.1). Lineage (NCBI taxonomy): Eukaryota > Metazoa > Arthropoda > Malacostraca > Isopoda > Trachelipodidae > Trachelipus > Trachelipus rathkii. The sequence continues at coordinate 63,952 of JABUQX010037959.1, forward strand.
AAGCTCGTAACTCAGATAGTGCATGCGATCGGAACATCCTATTTACCCACTGCGAACACACAAGTCTCGATCCTCTTACAGATAAATTGTCTTCTTTCCTCATTCATTGCCTTCTATATGACTGAAAATCTTTTGTCTTCACCTAACTACCAG
>JABUQX010037960.1:0-15000 GCA_015478945.1 Trachelipus rathkii
CAGGAGAACCACTAGAAGTAATTATGTCCTTAAATGAAAAAGAAATATGGACAGAAAATGGAGTAGAAATAATTATAAATACATTAAAAGAAAGATATAGTAGAAATAAAGAACAAGAAAGTTATCTTAAAGTACAAACACTATTGAATATGCAACAAAGGAAAGGAGAATCTTTCAGAGAATATGTAGCAAGGTATGATAAAGCAAAAAGAGATTGTGAAAAACTGGATGACATTAAAATAAGTGATAAGGTACATTCATACCAATTGATTAGTAACTCTAATATGAAGGACATGGAAAGAAAGTTAATTATAAATAAGATTGAAGGAATTAAAACAAATATTTTCCTAACAACTAAAGAATCAATTATAAACATGATGGAATCAGTATGTGAAATTGTAGAAAAAGAAGGCACTAAAAATGAAAATTGGTATAATAATAATAAATTTTGTACAATATGTAAATACAATAATCATAACACTGATGAATGTTACTGGAGAGAAAGAACATTTAATTTTAATAAATGTGGTATTTGTAAAAGGAATAATCATAAAACAGAAGATTGCTTTTGGAATGAAGAATATAATAATGTGTGTTGGAAATGTAAAAAAGAAGGACACATGATAAAGGTGTAAAGACAATGAACAAATAGAAGAAAAAAATAAATCTATATTTTTCATAGAAAAAAAATAATGAAAAACAATATTTGGAAAAAATTACTACAATTAAGAGACAGCAACAGAAGCTAGAATAAATGGAACAGACCTAAATCTTATTAGATTAAGAATATAATAAAGTAGTAACAGTTTTTTCATAATTATATTGAAGTAATTTAATTAAGATTGTGTATGTTATGTAGTTAGTTTTTATACGCTGGCTTTAAAACAAAACTATATGAAGTTGTATGAAAACTTGTTTGTAAGTATCAGTTATAATAATAGATTTGAAAATGGATTTTCGACAAATATAGTATTAGCTGTAATTGAAAATGAAGAAAATAGCGAGAAGAATCATTGAATGCAAGCGAGGAGATAATAGATGAAATAAATAGTGAAGATGAAGATGAGGTGATAAATCAGAGTTATTATAATCATTCTAATGAAGAAATTAAACAAGCTAAAATGATAGAGATAGAAAATTGGACGAATAAGCCTGTGTTTGTCGCAGAGGTAACTAATAAAGGTGGAAGAGCAATTAATGTAAGATGGGTAATTAGTGAAAAATTATTGCAGATAACAAGAAAAAATTTAAAGCTAGATTGGTAGCTAAAGGATATGAAGAAACAGTGGAAGAAAAAACAGATGCACCAACTGTTTCATCTGAAGCAATGAAAATGATACTAACCATAGCTCAGGAAAAGAAATGGAAAATAAATGCTATGGATATTTCAGCAGCATACTTACAAGGAGATATCAATAACAAGAAAAGTATATCTAAAACCACCACCAGAATTTGACAATGGTAAACTTTGGAGATTGAATAAAACCGTATATGGATTACAAGATGCTGCTATGATGTGGTATTTATCATTGAAAAAACAATTAATTAAGTTAGGTCTAAAACAAAGTAAAATGGAACCAACACTATTTATAATGAAAGATTCAATTAATATAGAAGGATTATTATGTACACATGTAGATGATATTTTATGGGTAGGAAGTAAAAAATTTGAAAACAATATAATAAATAAATTAAAAAACATTTTTGAAATAGGAGAAAGTAGTTCAGAATCATTTAAATATTTAGGAGTTCAATTATGTCAGGAAGAAAACATGATAATAATGGAGCAAAATAATTACTGGGAGAAGATTAAAATTAATGAAATAAAAACAAAAGAAAATAGGAAACTTAATAAAAGAGAAGTAAAAGAATAGCCAACAATAGGAAAATTAAATTGGATGGCAAGAAACACAAGACCAGACTTATCTTATATAGTTAGTAAAATGAGTAAGGGAGAAAAAGAACTGAGTATTAAAGACTATAAAGAACTTCATAGATTAATAAAAAAATACAGAAATGAATTAAATATCATACAAATAAATAATGAGAAAATTGAGAAATTAATAACATATTGTGATTCATCATTTGCTAATAGAGAAGGAGATAAAACACAATTAGTATCAATAAACTTAAGTATTGATAAAAAAAGGAAAATGATATCATTTGTCGAAATCAAGTGAATGTAGAAAGTAATTCATTCAGTTCATACAGAGCATAAGAGCAAATAGTTTGCTTGAAAGGCAGAACTAAACATTATAATTATTCAAAAAAAATGTGGGAAAAATTACCAATAATAAGAGACCTATAATTATAAGAACAGATAGTAAGACACTTGTAGATACTCTAATGTCAGAAAGACAATCAAAAATTAAAAGTATGAGAATAATAATCTCAGCAATAAGAGAATATTTACATAATCAAGAAGTACACAAAATAGAATGGGTGAACAGTAATGATCAATTTGCTGATATTTTCACCAAAGAATTACATAATAAAAAAATGAAAAATGTAATCTCTAGAAGAGTGAATGATGAAAATAAAACAGCAAATAAGAACTTCTTCAAATGCAAAATGAATAAAAACAAATTTGAAGAAGCAGAGAGGTGGAAGAATGATAAATTCTTTTAATCCTTTCTTCTCTTTCCAGCAAAAATTAATATAGAATTATCATAGTTTAGGCAAAGATTTGAGTATAATTTTAAAAAAAGTAATTTATGGTTAAAAATAAAGAAATATTTAAAAGTTATAAAAGAATTATACAAAGATAAAAATAACAAATAAAAAGGATAATAAATAAAAAAATGAAGATATACCGGTATATGAAAAATATAAATCAAGACTAAGAAAAAGAACTCATCATCATACAAATCTCTGACATCCTCAATCAAAAAGAAAAAGAACTCATCATCATACAAATCTCTGACATACTCAATCAAAAATGTAAATAATGTAAATAAAACTTACAAGAAGGAAGATATCATAAACTAGAAATTAAAAGGTAATGATAAATATATTTCTACTTTAATCAATATATATATATATATATATATTAGGGATGTGCCGAATAGTGAAAAAGCCGAATACCGATATATAAATATATATATATATATATTATATATAATATATATATATATATAATATAATATATATATATATATATATATATATATAGAATATATATATATGTACACAGTTTTAGTATATATATATATATATATATATATATATATATATATATATATATATATATAGTATATATATATATATATATAATATATATATATATATTACTATATAATATATATATAATATAATATATATATATATATATATATATATATATAATATATATATAATATATATTATTATATATATATATATCAGCGGCGAACTCTAGTAACTTTTTACTACTCGTGAGCTCTCTCTCTCTCAATAATATATATATTATATAATATATATTAATATATATATATATATATTATATATATATATATATAAATATAATATATATATATATATATATATAATATATATATATATATATATATATATATAATATATATAATATATGATATAATATATATATATATATTCAATAAACCTAGTTAAAACGCTACCTTATTTATACAGGTAAATAAATTGTTAAGTAAGTAGGGGGGCTAATTCCGTGTCGTGTTGGTCATTTTGCCAACGTAGATTTTTACCTGCCTTGACCTTTTTGACCTTGAATTTGTACCACCCTGACCTTGACCTTTTTTGGCCTTGACCTTTTTTGGCCTTGACCTTCTTGACGCCCCTTCGAAGAAGGGGCTAGCCAGACGGAGGCGAAGCCTCCGTCGTACGTATTGCCCCCTATTTTGACCCCCCTTTAGGGGCTTAGCCCGTTTTTTGATGTTTTGGCCTTGATATTTCAGTTTGGGCCTTGATATTCGACCTTAATAGCGTAAATCAAGGGCTGAAATTGACCATTCTTAAAGGTCAGTGGAGGGAATAGTAGGGATTATCTTGAGCTCATCATGTAACCTGCTGCTTTACCTTGGTAGGTATCTGTGCTAACATGAGGTCATGTAGGTATCTGACCTGTTTGGATCTGTCCTAACTTATTTCCATCTGCGGTCGCACACACACACACACACACACACACACACACACACACTACACTATACACACATTCACTATGACACTTATACACACATTCACTATGACTAACATTTACCCATAGACCACTACACTACATTTACACTTATACACCACGTCAAAACACACTACCAACCTTTGGTCTTCATGGGTCACATTTTGGCCACCGCTAATTTTTGCGCATCCTTATTTTTCGGCAGCCCTAATTTTTCGGCAACCCTTTGTCTTCCAGGGGCAATTTGAGAAACCAATTTCGGTCAAACCCTTTTGTATCCAGGGTACAATTTGGCCTTGTAGTTTTTTTTTGACCTTGTTGCTTTTTTGATGACGTTATCTTTGGCGGTTCATCTTTAAATGAGTGCCAAGTGAGTGCCCATAGTGCCAAGTTGAGTGCCACTTTTTTCAAGCGTTTTCTAGCCCCCCTGAGCCTAGAATAGCCTAATATGGGTGTCTACCCCTGGTTATAAGGTATGAGGTATCGATTGGTGTATATTACAGGTTGCTAAAATGCTTCCTACTATGAGTTAGTCTTTTTCTAAAACTTATACACGACGAATATTATATCTAAAGAGTTACACATTTGAGACAGTGACCGCAAACGTTTCCGAGTCCGCGTCCGCAGGTGAACCCCGTCGCGAAACCGCCGCGTGCGCCCGCAGGCGCAATATTACCGCGTAACCGCCGCCGCGTGCGCCCGCAGGCGCAATATTTCCGCGTAACCGCCTCCGCTTCGGCCACAGACGGCAATATTACCCGCGCGGAACGAAAATATTATATCAATGTATAACTGATTCAAAGATTTCTTTTTAATATACTATGAGTCATTCAATTTACTACAATTGTACGAAATTTTATTAAAAAAACATATACTTTACATACCTTAAAGCAGTAAATCATATGAGTTAAAGCAGGTGTTACCTAGCACCTATGGGATTAGTATGCTTTTGTTTTACTGTTTTACTGCTTTAACTCTCTGCTTTACTGCTTTAACTCACTGCTTTACTGTTTTATAGTACGTTAAAGGCAGTAAATTCACGTAAAATCAATAGGAAGGTGTTACCTAACACCAAAGGGATTAGTATGCTTTTGTTTTACTGTTTTACTGCTTTAACTCATATGCTTTACTGCTTTAACTCATATATTTATTAACATTACATACCTTAAAGCAGTAAATCAGTAAATCAATAGAGGTGTTACCTAACACCAAAGGGATTAGTATGCTTTTGTTTTACTGTTTTACTGCTTTAACTCATATGCTTTACTGCTTTAACTCATATATTTATTAACATTATGTTTTCTTTTATATTTTTTATTTTATTATTTTTATTATTTTTATTTTTGTTTTAATACTTTTTATTTATTATTATTATTATTATTTTTATTTTGTTTTAATACTTTTTATTTAAAAATTGTAATGTAAGAAAAACACATGCAGTGTCTGTTATATAAACATTTTATTTTAATAAAATTGTACGAAATTTTATTAAAAACCTTTTTATATATACGAGTTTTAGGGGTAGTAAAATCGCATTTTTCATTTTAAAGCATTTATTACATAATTAGAAACTATAAAATCATTGACATACAAATTTTTAGCATCAAATATATTTACAAGTTTATTAAAACATACATTATTTAAAAAGCACATAATGAAATAAATACAATAGACTCCACATAAATTAGAATATAAGGGTTGAACAGGGTAAGACATAGTTTTTACACAACTTACATTATTATATTTTAAAAATAAGGTGATATAATGATTATTCAATATAAATTTTAAGTTCAAAAGAATCAATTAATGTGAACCATCGTTTTTTTGCTCTATTAAACGGAGATCCCAGTGTCCTGTTTGAGGTTATGTGATGAGGCAATGTAATTGAATATGAAGCAGGTAAATCCTTCTCCACTTTACAGAGTTTATTTCGTTAATAGCGAATACACCTAAAAAGCGATGTTCATTTTAAACACCGATTTTATTTCCTCTTTGATTCATCTTTAATAATTCAAAAGTACGCTGCGTACTCTGTCAATTTCAATGAGTTGAGGATGCTCAAGATAGACCACTACAGTGATGGGTGATTGTAGACTCGATCCAAAAGAGAGACTTAGTCCCAGGGTGCCCTTTCTCAAAATGTTTAAATGATAGGCGTTACAAGCTGAAAGGTCTGCAGTAAGATCATAGGCGTATAAATTACTATTCTTTGCGTATTCTTCAAGATTTAAGCCTGTCCCGCTATCATTACATGATACAGTATTGGCTATTAAGTCGTAAAAAGGCCGCGTACAGAGAGATAGGTCTCCGTTGTATAACATTTCATAATCACGTCCGTGAGGCAGTCCATTCACATGTAAACTGATACCCCTAAGTCCGAAAGGTGTGAATTTAAAGGGTGACTTTTTATATCCTGAGTAGGCTTCATGTTTCACAATCCCTATTATTACTTTCTGTGTTAAATTTCCGTTCAAAATGTTAGGGATATTGATACTCGATAATCCTTGAGTGAAATTTAAAATATCTGTTTCAACTCTGCTTAATAGGGTAAACTTTGCTGTAGTATTTCAAAAGCGAATTTTTCAATTTCCAAATGCTTCTTGTGGCGATATTTCACTTTTCTACATGAGATAACTCGCAGCAGTTTGAAAAGCAGGTTCTGGACATATCCAGCTGTAGCAGTAGTTTTAACTTTTTTATTTTAAGAGCAAATTTAGGATTTACCGTGAAATAAAAATGATTCTAGTATCTACAGATGGAAGAATGAGTCTTTCTTGAGAGAAGATATCGCCATTTAATCGACCGTAAAATTCATAAGTATTATTTATGACTTTAGCTGCTTTATCTATATGTGCAGCTTCATCTTTGAAACTATAAAAAACCACATGATTGGAGATGAGATTGTTTAGCGTCGTCTGAATAATTTAACAAATGTTCTATATAGCTTCTATAAGGATAATTAGCCGCTGATGCACCTAGTGAAGTTCCGTTAAGATAGACTTCAACCTGTGTGAAACATGTATACAGGAAATTTGATTCTGTATTTACTATATGGTCATCACCCGAAGGAAGATCTGTACCATCAGGTTTTGTCAATTTCGTTTTTACATATAAAAACACATTAGAGGGATCTAGGTACTGATCAGAAGTGCCTGGAATATTGAAACTCTAGAGGAAGCATCTGTATTGGTAATTGAATGTAAAGGATTAATACTGATAAAGTTGGAGCGCTTACGCTAATCTGGGTAGGGTTCATGGAGAAGAGATCAAATTCACTCTTGCAACAATCAGGACTAGAAGGATGAAGGAAATGCAATCTTCTTACATGTGCGAGCTCTGGTCGTATAATGAACATTTTCATGAAAAAATATACAATAATACACACCTCGTATAAAAGTTTATCAGTTAGTAATTAAATAGCAAATACATCAATACAATTTTTCTTTAGAGTTTTTTTTCCGCTTAGCCTTTTTCTTTATGACAATCTTCTTGGTCCCTCGACCTTTGACCTGACATTTTACGTCTTATTTAGTTTAACATCATCCAGACATCTCAATCTGAAAACATCGGCAATACGTCTTTTTAATGCTGTACGTGGATTATTTCCTGCAGCAATATCTTGAAAATAGTTGCAACCTGTTCTAAGCTTTTTACCTATATATTACCCACCTCCTCCTCACCTGCCTTCTCCATAGCTTTGGCAAAAATCCAACCAAAGGCATACCCCCTCTAGCATTTTTGAATCCTCTGAATACCCATTTTCTTCGTCCATTATTACAGGAGTATCTTTCTTATAACTATCTTTACACTGTGAGAGTATGTTAAGGAATGAAAAAAATATATCTGACTACAGCTCTTATATATTATATTCCATTTGCTGTAATTACTGCATCTGTTTCTTTCTAATATGAACTTTGCATAACACAATGCGCCGTAAGTAAAGGGGAAGGGATTTCCTTCTACATCCTTTTATATGCACGCGTACAGAGTCAAAATTTGATACTATTCAGAGGTAGATAATGAACATTAGGGAATGTTAAAACTTTACTCTCTTTGGGAAAATATACTACTCCTAATAAAGGGAGCTTTATTATTACCTACATATTGATGATCAGTTATATGTTGTATATAACATAAGCCATCCCTGTGGTTGAGCTCTCGATGGGGTTACATGTATAATGGCAGTATCGATCTGCTTCATCTTTTTGATCGATGCCGAGTCATGGGGTTATTCTCAACAGATAGTATAACCCTCTTCAAACATAGTAGGGATATCATTGAAGTATATCCAAGCTTCAGCATCTACGTTAAACGAATATGTTTACCTGCCGATGGTGAACGTCTCAGAAAAAAACATATCGGTCTTGCAGGTTTACACTTACTTTTGAGCTTAAAGATATTATTACTTTATCTTCATAGGTACGCATATCAGTTTTGTATACCAAGTCTTTACACATATAATACTCATATCAAAGAGAACGTTTTAAATGACTGATAAATAGAGGCAACCGATTTACAAATAAACCTCCGCAAGTAAATTACTTAAAAAAGAAGTATTCTTTGTACAATCGTGGACCTATGCCGATCTACGAGTAAATCCTTTCACTTGTAATATAAGTTTCATAACACATTCTACACTTCTGTACACTGCCATCCAGAATAGATTGTGAGGTAAATTTTATATGTCCGTATTTAATATCATTTCACATAATCCTGCTTCCGTTATACCTTTCTTTCAAGTTTGTATAGGAATTCATTAACACAGTTGTAAAATCCGAAAGTTTATTATCAGGATGTAAATCCAAAGAGGCTGAAGACGGGAGAGTTAAATAAAAGTGATCTACACTCTCCATGATTGTAATGACAACTGATTAATAATTCTTAATTTCACTTGCTTTTTATATAAGTATTAAACTAGCAAGGGTATTCCCCTCCATTTTCACAAGTAACTGCTTATTTTTTCCTTTACCTCTCGTAGCTAATATTTTTTTCTATTTATATTCGTGAGTTTCAGGACTAAATCGTACTTTTTATTTCTTGTTTATAGAAGCCTCCTTTTATCTTTTCACCATCTAAATCCTCTCAGGTAATATACCTTTTAACTAATCAGATGGAACGGGACGGATATGTGGTGCACTTTAAAAAACTTTCGTAGACCACCGGATTCATATCCTTTTCTAAAACCTTTCTTTCTGTTCGAGATTACTCTTTACATAGTCATTTACCTTTATTCCTGAATTATCTTTAATTTTGTTTTCTTTTTCATGCAAATGTGTTCTACGGCCTCTAGTTTTTGCATTTCTAAAGGCGTTGTCTTTAGGTTCTATGGTATAGACCTGTTATAAGATAAGCTAGATCGTTGCAGTATATCAATATATTTTAAAAGTATGCATTTTATAAAATACCTAGTCATTGCGCTCTTTAATAGTACGCTGGACTCTTTCAACTATAGCCGCTTTGTTTACGAAAAATGTATTGTAATAGCTTATAATACTCCCAGAGCAACTCCTGAAACTCTCGACCCTTGAATTCCATTCCTGAATCGGTCCAGAATGATTTAGGTGTTCTCCTCTCATCCTCTATAATTTCAAATACTGCAGCTGCAACTGTAGCTGATCTTTTATCTTTTAAGGGCTTTCAACCACAAGTATCTAGAGTATACGTCAATAGTAAAAAGTATGTATTGAAATCCTTCATTATAAGAACTATATTTAATCATTTCCGATAAATCTAATTGCCAAACACTATCGAGCTGCGGAGATATGGTTTTCCTCGTAGGAAATTTTTTTCTTACAGGTTTATGTAGAGTAAATGCCTCTTCTCCCTCTAAATATGCTTTTAACTCTTTTCTCTCAATATTAGGATACCTTAAAGCAAACCTAGTGAAACCCCCAAAACTATTTGGTTCCCTCAGATTGAAGTAATACTTATCAACTACATCCTTTGCCTCCATGTTGGAACTGATCCCATGTAAACCTATATATATATATACTATATATATATATATATAGTATATATATATATATATATATATTATAATAGTATTATATTTATATATATAATATAATATATATATAATATAACTATATCCAAAATGTCTATAAAGTTTAAAAGGGTTTATAAGAATAAGGACACTATATAATACATCGCGCCCTAAAAGCGGAGCGCATTAAACACTAAATAAAATTTTATGATAATACATAATTACGAATTAATCCCAAATAGTTTTATTATGAAAGTGTTTTATCTATTCTTCCTCTGGCTAACACGTTATAAATTTATCTGGGAACGCGTAAGAATAGTGCCTGAGAACTGAGTCAGGTCTTGGCGTAATAGGGATATTATTATCTAAGTCTGCTAATCGTTGTGTATTTAAGATTAAAGTTCTGGGAAAATTAATAGTCTGAAGTTCTTGTTTGATCTCATTCCATCCTTTTACAGGACCTTTCTTCCAGTTACGTGAGAGATCAGCTATCAAATCCAACAATACTTAGAGACCTTTAACTATTCATCATCAATTACGATCTGCCCTGCTTCATTCAAAGATAATTGTTCTTTTAAAAATATAATTAAAGCTATTCCTTGATTTACGCACTCATAATAGTAAAGCTCTCCTACTAGGATATTTTAAATTTATCTTCAATTTTCAACTTCAAGTCTTTTAACTTCATTAGGTATAATCTAGCACATAAGGTAGCGGTTTACGGTAGTGGTGGATGTAGATGCAAGTCTTTAAGATCTATCAATTTTTGTATGGCAATCTTGTATACAAGATGCGTTTCTCAATGAAGTTATATGTCTGAATTTAATAATCCTGTACACGTCTTTCTTCGTTAATTGGTTATCTGTTCAAACTTTAGGAAATCATATAAAGCTGGGAGGTAGAGGCTGCTGAAAGATAAATGATTCGTTCAACAATATAAGGGATATCTGGTGGTGTGCAACTGTTGTTTGTTGAAGTGTTAAAGAGGTTGTTATATGCGCAATGCATTGTGGGGTAATATCTGCATTATGGGGGTTGTGAATGATGAAACTGTTGACTGGGGATTTTGCACAGGTGCGTGGTAATACAAGCTGTTTAATATATGCAGGTTGTGAATGTCTGAATCTGAGGAACTGAATTCTGTACAGATGCTGTATTTTTTATTATACTTCATTTTCTCATACTCATTAATATGGATTAGTACAGCAACCTTGCTTCATCCGGGGAAAACCACTTTAGTTATGCAAGTGTGAGCTATAACGAGAAAAGAGTAGATGGAAGGAATTTGTCCTCCTCCGCCTCTCTGTAGTAACTTCTTTTTTTTTTCAAGATTTTTATGTTGAGGGAGAGTTTTTTAATGATGCTTCTATAACGACGTAGCCTTTACCTTCTGAGGTCTTTTTAAAGGAACATTTCCTTTTATAAAGATTTAAACAGACTTCACATACACACTGTATGAATTTCTCATCCTCGCTAATTAGTTTACGTTTTTCAGATGGTTTCATCTTTTTAAATTTTTTTATAAGAGGTAAATACTTTGCAGTTAGAGCACTCATTATTCAGGTATGTATACAGTTTACTATCTCATAGGGTAGAAATGTTGGTGCGGAGTTAACACCCTCTGTACGTGTTTTTGGAATGAAGTTCACAGACATCAAATAACCGTGTGGATCGAAGTAACCTCTTTATATACTTTTAAGAACTCTTTTCTTTGAAGGGGAAACATTTGAGTTGCCAATACATTAATTTGACCTCATGTCTCTTCTCTGTCCAAACAACAGTAAATACTGTGTTTAAAGAAACACTTCGCATATGCTTGCTTTGATGAAAATATTCTGTGTTATGAAAAAACACGCTGAGAATATTTAGATGGGGAGAATAAACTGTGAACGCTCCTGCTATTTCCAAATTAAAGCTTGTGCAGTGTAAATCAAACTAATACAGATAATTTTAAATGGCCATGTTATTATCCAATCGATCTAATAATCGTAATACGCCTTCATGAATTGAATCATCATCTTATATTCTTTTTAAATTTTTCTGATAAACATTATAACACCATATTATTTTTACAGGGGTTTGCTCAAAAATCTCCATTTCCTTTAAAATATTTAATAATAGAAAGGTTTTACCACAGCCTGTCGGCCCAGCTACAAGACATGTAGCCGGACTTCGGAACGTAAATTTCTCCACATCCATACTCGTCAAGTGAATAATTAAATAATGAGTTTAATAAAAGCTGTAAGCAGTTAAAGTAATAATGTTTTTAATAAAATTCGTACAATTTATTAAAATAAAATGTTTATATAACAGACACTGCATGTGTTTTTCTTTCATTACAATTTTTAAATAAAAATAAAAATAAAAATAATAAAATAATAATAATAAAAATAATAATAAATAAAAAGTATTAAAACAAAATAAAAATAACAATAATAAAAATAATAAAATAAAAAAATATAAAAGAAAACATAATGTTAATAAATATATGAGTTAAAGCAGTAAAGCATATGAGTTAAAGCAGTAAAAACAGTAAAAACAAAAGCATACTAATCCCTTTGTGTTAGGTAGCATGTCTTATTGATTTACTGCTTTAAGGTATGTAATGTTAATAAATATATGAGTTAAAGCAGTAAAGCATATGAGTTAAAGCAGTAAAACAGTAAAACAAAAGCATACTAATCCCTTTGGTGTTAGGTAACACCTCTATTGATTTACTGATTTACTGCTTTAAGGTATGTAATGTATATGTTTTTAATAAAATTTCATACAATTAAGGTAAACAAATGAATGACTCATAGTATATTAAAAACGATAATTCTTTGAATAGTTACATTGATGATAAAATTTTTCGTTCGCGCGTAAATTTTAGCGCTGCGGGACCGCACGCGGCGGCGGTTACGCGAAAATATTGCGCCCTGCGGATGCGCACGCCGGCGGCGGTTCGCGGTAATATTGCGCTTGCCCGGAGCAACACGCGGCGGTTTCGGGATGGGTTCACCTGCGACGCGGGAACTCGGAAAACGTTTGCGGTCACTGTCTCCAATGTGTAACTCTTAGATATATATTCCTGTCGTGCTATATAGTGTTAGAAAAAAAAGACTACTCAATAGTAGGAGAGATTCTAATCAAACTTGTAATATTACACCCAATCGATACCTCATACTTATAACCCTAGGGTAGACACCCATATTAGGGCTATTTCTAGGCTCAGGGGAGGCCTAAGAAAAGGCTTGGAAAAAAGTAGGCACTCAGTCCAGATGGCATATGTTGGCACTCACTTGCTACTTCACATTGGCAACTCACACTGCAACTCACCTGGCACTGCATAGAATACTCATAGAACCACTAATAAACATTCCCTAGGATACTTCTTACGGTGATTGGGAACCATCAAGTTTGATAAGTTTCCATCAATAGTTAGATCGTGAGCCATCAAATTGCAACCAGCTAGATATGAGGGCACTTCATGGCAAAGGATGAATCCTGCCAAAGATAACTGTCGATCAATATGAAGTGCGTAACTTAGGTAAGAATTAGAAAACTGACGAAGGTCCAGTGAATTGTTACCAGCTGGATAATATCAAAAAGTGGGTGACTGCGGAAAAATTTAAGGTTTCTCGAATAAATTTGCCCGGCCTGAAGACCAAAGGGTTGGCCCTATCAAAAAAATTAGGGCTGGCCGAAAAAATTAAGGATGGCGCAAAAATTATTGTGGGCCAAAAATTGACCCATGGAAGACAAAAGGGTTGGTCAGTGTGTGTGTGGGTGTATAAGTGTAAATGTAAGTGTAAGTTGTCTATGGGTAAATGTAAGGGTCATAGTGAATGTGGTGTATGTGTGTGGTGTGTTGTGTGTGTGTGTGTGTGTGTGTGCTGACCGCAGATGGAAATAAAGTTAGGATAGATCCATACAGGTCAGGAACCTACATGACCTCATGTTAAAGTCACGAGATACCCTAACAAAGGCAGAAGGGCACAGGTAACATTGGAATGAGCCTCAAGATTAATCTCCTACTAATCCTCACTCACCTTTAGAAATTGGTCCAATTTCAGCCTTGATAACGCTATTAAGGCCGAAATATCAAGGCCCAAACCGAAATATCAAGGCCAAAACATCAAAAAAAGGCTAATCCATAAAAGGGGTCAAAATAGGGGGCAATACGTACGACGGAGGCGTCGCCGCGTCTGGCTCCCCTTCTTTGAAGGGGCGTCAAGAGGTCAAGGCCAAAAAAAGGTCAAGGCCCAAAAGGTCAAAGGGCCAAAAAGGTCAAGGGTAGGTAAAAAATTGGGCTCAAAAAGGTCAAGGGCAGGTAAAAATCCCGTTGGTCAAAAATACCACAACGATCCGGAATAGCCACTAAGCTACTATGTGTAGCTTTCTGCCTGTGGCATAATCAAAAATGTAACTAAGAGAGCCAATGTTTCAACAATTAATAAATATATTTTATAGGTTAAATTCACACACACACACACACACAATCTCCGCTATTCGATTTGAGCACGAACAGTCACCTTTTTTAATGGATTGATGAAAATTAGCAGTTAATTAATCGCGATGATTTGTTTCAATTTTAACAATAATCTTTTATATTTATTATGGAATAATTTCATTTCAAAACTTTTTACATTTTTACCAAAAAAAAAAAAAAAAAAAAAAAGGAATATTATCGTAAATTATTAAAAAATTTGTAATCGATCGATCGTTTCTAAAATGTAAACTCGTGCTAAGCACGAGCAGAACGAGTATAGGAGTCGCCTCTGATATATATATATATATATATATATATATATATAGTAACTATTTTGTTTATTTATTTTCCTTTTCCTTGGTATAATTAGATATATATAAATTATATATATCATATATAGTAGATATATATATA
>JABUQX010037960.1:17500-40000 GCA_015478945.1 Trachelipus rathkii
TAATAAAAATGAGGAAAAGTTTTTTCCTGAGGAAAAAGCTTTAAAACTTTTTTCCCCCTTTTATTGAAACTACGTTTAGGAGGGAAAACTCGTTCCTTAAATCGAAAACTTTTCAAAAGATTCAAAATCTGAGGTCAATTGACCATAAAACTAAGGACAGACGAACTAACAGATTGGGGAAAAGGACAGACGGGCTAACAGATTGGGTATAAGGACATACGGACTAACAGATTGGGGGAAAAGGACAGACAGGCTGATAGATTGGGGAAAAGGACGGACGGACTAACAGATTGGGGATAAGGACAGACGGACTAACAGATTGGGTGAAAAGGACAGACAGACTAACAGATTGGGGATAAGGACAGACGGACTAACAGATTTGGGAAAAGGACAGACATACTAACAGATAGGGTAAAAAGGACAGACGGACTAACAGATTGGGGGAAAAGGACAGACGGACTAACAGATTGGGGAAAAGGACAGACGAACTAACAGATTGGGGATAAGGACATACAGACTAACAGATTGGGGAAAAGGACAGATGGACTAACAGATTGGGGGAAAGGACGGACGGACTAACAGATTGGGGAAAGGACATACGGACTAACACATTGGGGGAAAGAACAGACGGATTAACAGATTGGGGGAAAGGACAGACGGGCTAACAGATTGGGGAAAAGACAGACGGATTAACAGATTGGGAGAAAAGACAGACGGATTAACAGATTGGAGAAAAGGACAGACGGACTAACAGATTGGTGAAAAGGACAGACGGACTAACAGATTGGGGAAAAAACATACGGACTAACACATTGGGGAAAGGACAGAGGGACTAACAGATTTTGGGGGAAGGACAGACGGACTAACATATTGGGGGAATAGACAGACGGACTAACAGATTTGGGGAAAAGGACAAACGGACTAAGAGGTTGGGAAAAGGACAGACCGACTAACAGATTGGGGAAAAGAACAGACAAATTAACAGATTAGGGAAAAGGACAGACAGACTAACAGATGGGGAGAAAAACGCATTTAGCCATAAGGTAATCGGGAGACAGATCACCCAAAACATAAAATACGGAAAAAAGGACAGAGTGAACAGACGAATAGGAGAAGGGTATAGGTGTGATTCGAACAGACAGACAGAAGGAAAATGAATGTTAGAAGATGTATCTCACAAACGGAGGAAAGAAAACAGGAGTAATAATAGGAGAGGGAATGCACAGAAAGTAAATCATTAGAAGAAAGAGATGCAAACCTTACTAAACCAACTACAACAAAAGAGTGCATAACGAAGAGCATACAGGAGGGAAAAGGACTAAAATGACAGGAGAGAGTAAATTACCGTTGACATGCGGACAAATACAGTAGAAAAGAAGAAAGGATACAGAAAGACAGAGGCATGATCAGAAAAAGGACAAAATGATAGACCATAAAGACTTAGAAGAAGGACAAATATGACAGGAGGAAGAGCGATTACAAAGTTTTAGCACAAAACAGGAAAAGAAAGAAAGAATATAACAGAAAGACAGAGACAATACAGGAAAAGGATCTAAATATTCTAAGAGACTTAGAAAAGGACAAATCCATAAAAGAAAAAATTTCAGACAGAAAAGAAAACAGTAACTACTATATATACATATATAAGCTTGATTAGAACAAAAAAAAAAGCACTGGAGGGAAGAAGAAGTACAAAACTTTACAAACAGACCATATTAAAAGGACAGGAAGAGGCAGACATATCGACCAGAAACAAAGGAACAGAACGTAGAAAAGGCTTAAGTGGAAAAGGACAGAGAGGAGAGAGAGAAGAAAGACAGATGGTCAAATAGACATATTAAAGGACAGAAGGACAGACATATAGAGAAAAGGACAGAAATAATAGATAGAGAGAGAGGAGTAACAATAGGTCAAACAGACATATTAAAGGACAGAAGGACAGACATATAGAGAAAAGGACAGAAACGGTAGGTAAATTTAATAAAAGCGAAAAGAGAGAGAGAGAGAGAGAGATAGAAAGAGTAGCGCACTAGAAAAGACTTAGAGAGAGAAGAGAGAGAGAGAGAGAAATTGAAAAATAATAGAGGGGTAAGCGAGGGGGAATGGGAAGAGAAAGTGAAGGAAAGGAGAGAGAAGAAGGAAGGGGAGGAGAAATGCCAGAATAGGGGAGGGGACGAGGAGGGAAAGGAGGGAGGGGGAAAGAGAGAGAGAGAGTGAAAGTACTTCTTCTCCTAAACATATTAAAGAGACAGATGGACAGTAAGAGAGGCAGAGAGAGAAAGGACAAGAGAGAGAGAGAGAGAGGAAAGTACAATAGGTCAAATAGACATATTAAAGGACAGAAGGACAGAGGACAGCCATATAGAGAAAAGGACAGAAATAGGTAAGTGAAATAAAAAGGAAAACGGAGAGAGAGAGAGAGAAGAGAGAGAGAGATGAGAGAGAGAGAGAGAGAGAGAGAGAGAGAATATGAGAGAGAGAGAGAGTGAGAGAGAGAGAGAGAAGAGAGATTCATAATTAA
This sequence comes from Trachelipus rathkii, assembly GCA_015478945.1. Taxonomy (NCBI): domain Eukaryota; kingdom Metazoa; phylum Arthropoda; class Malacostraca; order Isopoda; family Trachelipodidae; genus Trachelipus; species Trachelipus rathkii. The sequence goes on from JABUQX010037960.1 coordinate 20,022, forward strand.
AAGTGAAGCATTATGTTATTGTAAAAGAATCAAATGATATTTTTTTTTTAAATTCGATCTAGAACCCAATGTCTGTATCTTCTTCGTTTTTTTTTTCTCATAAAAGAGATCAAAATTTATTACGCAGGGAATCGAACCATTTGATGACGCGAAATTTTTTTTTTACTGAGATGATCGCTGCTAGGTTAACATCTTTTAAAATAAAAAAAATAAAAAAAAAAAAAAAAAAAAAAAATTAAAAAATTATGAAATTAAAAATTTTAAAATTTTAAAATTAAAAAATTTAAAAATTAAAAAATTTAAAATTTAAAAATTTAAAAAATATAAAAATTAAAAAAATTAAAAGATTTAGTTGGGCAGGTAAGGAAAAGCAGTATAAAGTAGGACTTTAAGCGGAGCCGGAGTCGGAGCCGGAGCCGCAATGTTTTGGGTGGAACTAGAAGCATAAAAACCTTCTTTTAGTGGGAAAAATTTTATAATACAATAAATGGATCCGGTGTCGGTGTCGGAGCCGGAGCCGGAGCCGCATAATTTTAAAATGGGGTCGGAACCGGAGCATTGAGCTTTTAATGACGAGCCGCAGCCGAATCTTTAGTCTGAGCCATGAAAACTCTTTTAAAATAGTGGAGGGAGTGGGAGCGGAGCCTTAGTCGGAGCCGTAAACTTTTATAATACTGGAGCCGGAGCCGGAGTGGGAGCCGGCTATTTTAAAGTACTAGTTGAAATTAGTAAGATTGTCTGACTCACCGAGTGTGGTGCAGTGCGGTTTTAAAAACATAAAGGTGCAGTGAGAAAAGAATAACATTTTTGGTGCGATGCTGTGCGTGCTCATCTAGCAAGCAGTATATTGTAGTATAATAATATTAATTCTTACAGGACATTTTTAAGAAATTTATTTTAAACGTTGTTTCAGAAATGAGACATTAATAAAAAATTCTGGAAAAGCGCAACATAAAAGCAAAAAAAAAAAAAAAAACGCATTATTACAAGAAAAAAAATAGCAAAAATAGCACATAAATTGAAACTTATTAAATAAATATCGCAGCACGAAAAAACAGATATCGTAATTTTGAAACAAAAAATCGTAAATTAAAACCAAATATCGCGTTATTAAAAACCAAAATAGCAATATAAAAGCAAATAATCGCTACTTAAAACAAAAATCGCAACATAAAGAAAAAAACCGAACTTAAAACAAATATCGCAACATAAAAGCGAAAAATCGCTACTTAAAACAAATAGCGTAACATGAAAACAAATAAATCGCTCCTTAAAACAAATATCGCAAAATAAATACAAAAAATCGCTACTTAAAACAAATATCGCAAAATAAATACAAAAAATCGCTACTTAGAACAAATATAGCAATATAAAAGCAATTATTTCAGGTGGCAAAAGTGTTACGTAGGTCCACAGTTACCCCGGTAGCGGGTGCAGAAGAGGGCGTCATCCGTATGGAATAACACTAAGAATATTTACGTTAAGTAGCTTCACAAATAAACGTATTGTAAATTAATATTTCTCAATCTGTATTCCCCTCACGGGCGAAACCCTCTTCTGCGCCCCCTACCGGGGTAACCTTGGACCTACCTAGTGACTTTTGTCATCTCGACCTTCTCTATCACCCTCATCTATCACCGCTTTCAACGTTGCTAAAACCGGCATTAGAAACACCCTGCCCCCATTATATATACTATATATATATATATATATATATATACTGTATATTATATTAATATGATATATGTAATATATATATAATACTATATATAATATATATAGTGTTATATATATATACTATATATATATATATTCGAGTGGTGGCCAACCCGTGGCACATGCGCCAAACGTGGCGCATGGATGATTATAAGTGGTGCATTGCTACGAGCTACTTGTTTGGGAGATTTTATATTTTACTGGGCTAACGGCAGCCTATTTCTTACGAATTTATTTAATTGAAAACTAAAAATTTCAATTTTTCCAGAAATTTTATAAATCTGCAAGAATCATAAAAAAAGTAATGTAACAAATAATCGCAATGTTATCTTGCTGCTATTTATAGCAAGTCCATCAGGAAAACCTTTTGCATTGTTTGTGAAAATACTCTTTCACATAATAATAGAAGACATGATTTTAATAGATACTATTAAACACAGCTCAGACTAACATAGAAGAAAAAGTGAAGCTTATTCTTGCGTCTGAGTCACGAAAGGAATATGTGACTATAAGAAAAGGAAGAACTCAGAACGAAGACAAAATATAATTTGCTAAGGTAGGTTGTGAAGACTTGGCTATGAGGACAGAAGCGTCATATGAAAATTGCTTTAGCATTGGCGGAAAAAAAAGAGAAACCTTTTTCTGGCGGGAGAAATTGTATAAGCCTTGTCGTCCAAAACAGTTTGAACGACATCTGGTAATAAAGGTATTGCGAAAGGAAAGGCAGACGAAAGTGCCGAGTATCATAGGAGCAAGACAGTATTACGATAGTATCGAGGAACTCTCTCAGGATGTATTTCAGAACTGGAAGACCTTGTCCTTTCTTGTACTTTCTTTCTCTAGCTTTTGATGAATCCACGGACATATGTGATGTTGCCACAGTTAAGCATTTTTATAAGAGAAATCGATGATAATTTTAATGTCTTTTGAAGAATCTTGCCAGTCTGGCAGTCATTGCATGAGAATAACCCACAAGAGATCCTAGCGAAAGCATCATAAGAGGAAAAGGAAAATCATGCCTAGAAATTTCTAAAAAAGTTTCAGGATTATTTTAGCAAGACATTCATTCAGACAAGGGAAAATGAGCCTACCAATGTAAGAACACCTCAGTGTTTTGAACAACACTGGGCGATTGGTGATTTGGCATTTTTAGTTGATGTTATAGCCATCTCAATGATCTAAATTTAAAACTACAAAGGCAAGAATAAATTATTTTCAGGTTTAGTCAATAGCATATCATTGGTTACATTTAAAATAAAATTTAAAACTGTTCATCTCTCAGATATGAAATGAGGTTTGAGTCAATTTCCACACCACTGAAAGAGCAGATTGAATGTGCTCTGGATAATAGCAATTTAACCAAATAAATATATTGAAAAAATCTAGATATTGCAGGGGTCATTTGAAAGTCGTTTTCATGGATTGAGAAAGAGGGGGAAGATTTTTTAAACAATAACCAAGATTAAACCTAATCGTATAACGTTACAAGACCTGCGTGCCTAAAGAAGAAAACTGCCTGCTGGCATATTGTTAAAACCCATTTTCACTTAGTGAAAAAAAACGTAATGCAGATGCCTATAACAATCACAAATGGCGCTGATTGATTGAAAACAAATTCATTATTAAAATGAAATTTTGATGAGCTTTTTCCAGATCAAACAATTCTGACATAATTAATTTCTGGAGTCCATTACCCTGTGAAATTTCCCGGAGCTAAGAATATTTGCAAAAGTTATATATGTCGTTTTGAAAAGACATACAGATGTGAACAAGCATTTTCATCCTTGAAATTGATTAAAAGCAATAAATAGGATATAGAATAGATATATCAAATATTTAAGAATTTCTATTGGTGCTCTCAGTAACAAATTTAACACAAAACATTGAAAGACTAGCGGAATTCAACAGGCTCAAAAGTCCCATCAATGGCAAGTAATGTTAATGTGTTGTGTAATAAGAATAATTGTCTTTACATAAAATAATTAAAATATTAAATCAGTTTAAAAATGTTTAATTATTTAGATATTTGATTAGGGATCTGAACCCGTCTGTTGAAAAAATTGGCGCATGATATGCAAAAGGTTTTCCACCCCCTGAGCTATATATATGTATATATATATATAATACTATATATATATATATATATTATATAATATATAATATATTATATATACATATATATATAATATAATATATAGTAATTATATAATATATTATATAGGCTTGCAATTCTGTGAGTAATGTAGCCGAAGTCAAAATTTTTTCATAGTTACATTACGAACAAAATGTAGAACTTCTGCGGTTTAGCGAAAAAAGTTTTGAACCTTTTTTTTTTCTATATTTATATAAGTTTATTACAGCATGTTTATTTGTGAATTTGTTTTATTGAAACAATGGAAATGAAATAAATATAACACTATATAAATAAGATTTGATTCTGAGGTGAAGTAAGTTAAGATCTTCAGTAGGCATACAGTAGATATTAAAATAAAAATTAATGAACTTGTTTTTTTAAGAATATTTTAAAAAGGTGATGAAAAAAGGGATGGAATTTAGGGAAAGTTTTATTTTGATGTTTATCAAATAAAAAATGTGTTCGGATCATTGCAATCGATATGGATAAATTGAGCGAACGGTCCATAATATATTATAGCTATATTATATATATATATATAATAAATAAATTAAATATATATATAATATATATAGTATAATATTATATAATATAGAATTATATATAATATACATATATATATAAATAAAATTAATATAATAATTATACTATAAAAATATAAACTAAAGTATATATACTAAATATATATATATATAGATAATATATTATATATATTTTACAAGTATATACATCTACACACACCCACAGAGTATTATAAAGCATAAAGTGTTTGTTTTTTAGCCTACCAAAATCAAGAGCGGTTTGAAAAACCTTTTATTAAAATAGGACTTTGCATTTTTTATGAAACATTTCTGAGAAAAACTTTTTAAAACTAGATTTAAAATTTTTTTTTCTTTCTAGAAATATTAGGAAAAAATTTCAGTATTTTATTGAAACTAAAAACATATATGTTTTTTCGTTTTCGTAAAAAAGTATCTTTTAAAAAAAAGTACTGCTAGATTGCATGACTGGGTATAATATATATTATATAGTATTATACTAATATATATATATATTATATATATATATTATATATATATATAATATAGTAATATATATATATATATATATATTATATATATATTATATATATATATCTATATAATATATATATATATATATATATATATTATATATATATTATATATATTATTGATCTCACGGGTTATTGATTTCGTAGATCCGCATCCGCATCCGCGCGAGATATGTACGGATGTCAAAATCTTTTATTAAGACATCGTCGAAACAAATTTTAACTTTAACGAAATATTGTTACGAAATAAGTTACAGTTTCAAAATTAGTTACAAAATAAGTTACAAAGTTACAAAATAAGTAACAAAATAAGCTACAAAATAAGTTACAAAGTTACGAAATATGTTACAGTTACAAAAATGTTACAAAATAAGTAACAAAGTTACAAAACAAGTTACAGTTACAAAATTAATTACAAAATAAGTTACAAAGTTACAAAATAAGTAACAAAATAAGCTAAATATAAGTTATAAAGTTACGAAATAAGTTAGTTACAAAATTAATTACAAAATAAGCTACAAAGTTACGAAAATAAGTAACAAAATAAGTTACAATATAAGTTACAAAATAACGGGTTAAGTTATTATTATTCAGGATATTGGTAAGAAACATTTTTTTACTTAGCGTTGAGATTGCTACTCAACTACTCAATTCAATCACTCTGTAACTACTCAATATTATTAAAGTTGAATACTATTAATGTACTTACTTGATGAAACACTACACAACAAAATGATAAAACGTACATGAAGAAGTGAAGGAGAATTGAATAATGGTGTGTGAAGAAGTGTAGCAGAATTGAAGTGTAATGTAGTGAAGAAGTGAGGAGAATATCAGCAGGCGTTCGAGAAGTTGAAGGAGGAGTTAAGCTCGAAACCGATCCTAAAGATGCCAGAGTTAGTGAAGAAAGTAAAGGAGGAGTGAAGTAGAAGTGAAAGAATAAAGTGAAGTGAATTGCAGATCAGTGAAGAGAAGTGAAGGAGAGTTTTATCTTCTTTGCAGCTTCAGTCCTGAAAACGAATGAGGAACCTTTTCAGCCTTCTAGCTATCATCTAGGGTTGGCCGACGCACCAGGTGCGGTGCGGTGCGATGCGGTGTGGTGCGGTGTGGAGCGTAGTGCGCATCGAAAATGTTTGCGCTCTGCCAACCCTAGATCATTTAAGCTCTAAATCCACACGAGAAAATAACTAAAAGAACATGATTCTTACTGACGATTCAACTAAAAATATCTTATTACTACTGATATCACAAATAACAGCACTATTTATTAGAGATGGGCATATTCGTTCACAATCCTAATGACTCCACTCACAAAAAAATTATAAAAGTTATAAAAACTCGTAATGACTCGCTCATGAATGACCCATTCACAAAGGTTATGAAAAAGAACTAGATTACTTCCATTTGTTTCTCTTATTTTCGAGGTCGCTAATTTTACAAAAAAAAAGTGACGAAATCATACGAAAATATTCCAGATTCGCAAGACAATGCTACAAAACATCAGCAATATATTTCCATGGTCTTGCAAATTTGGCATTTTTTCATATGATTTATTCACCTTTTTTTGTCAGATTAGCGCTTTCGAAAATAAAATAATCAATATGTTAGTAATCTAGTTTTGTATATAATCTTTGTTAGTGAGTCATTCATGGGTTAATCATTAGGAGTTTTGAACGACTATGTCCATCATCAAGGTCATCAAAGGTGTTATGAATCATCCTTTTTTTGCAGATGACATTCTACATAGAAAAGGAAACAACTAAATGCGAATCTGATTTGAAATTTAACATCTTAAATGCTATTGATATCCATGGTACAGATCCAAGTTTTTTTCCTCATCTTTCGTGGGGGGGGAGGGCGATTAGATTTGATTAGACCGTGGAGCAAACGGTAGAGTCACAGAGTCGCAAGGCCAGGGGGCCAGGGTTCGATCCCTCGTCTGGATCCCAGGTAATAATTACCTATAGCAGTTCCCCTCCTATAATAGGGCAACAACCGTGAGGTGTGAACTTAAATATTGAAAAAAAGACCGCTATGGTGGTGACCCTCCTGGGGGCCCTTTGTTACTGCGAACATGAAGATCTTATGATATGTTCTTCTCTATTTAGAGTTCCTAATAACCTGAGGTTCCTCAGGAACCACAGTATTGCTCTAGGAGACGCATTATTTTTATGTCGTCGCGCTTTAGTACTGCCCTTCACCAACACCAATGTATTTACAAGCCTAGTGCTTCGCAGCACATAGAATGTGCTTTGCCGTCTCTGCTGCTTCGCTGCAAGAGTGACGTGAGCCATTCTCAACTTTTTCCATTTTATTTAAAATGGTATCTAACTGCTACCTGGTCAGTCAGAAGTCAAGAGTTTTATTTCAGACCTACTCAGAGTAAATATATCTTTTGCTTTTCTCGAAGGTTCCAATTAAAATCTTTTTCTTGACTGAGACAAAGAACACATGTCCAATAATCGTTCACGACTCGAAGTTCTCATTTCCTTAGCCTTTCTTTCAAGTAACTTTTTGAAGGGCCACAAAATTCTCAACCCTTTCTTTGCAAGGCAATCTGTCTCCTCGTTACCTGGTACATTCTTGTGCCTTTGACACCTATATCAGAATAACTTTGCTATGTAGAACCAGTTGCTGCAAAACCGACCGGTATTGCCAGATCAACTTTGACTCAAAACTGTTGAATTTAGAGCTTCTATAGTTACCTGACTGTCTGTCACTATAGCAGTATTTGCTCGGTGCATCCCTTTATTTATGTTTACTCGGGCACTATTGCATAAACTTCAGCTTCAAAGGTGGCAGGTCATATTGCTTTTACAATTGGGTCCAACCAGGCCCGCAACAACCCCACCATACGTCTGCGATCCATTCTTGAACCATGTGACAGTTCATGAATGAACTTTGGGTTCACTATTTTCTTCATGTTTGATGTTCCGTAAGAAGTATTACATATCACTTTTTAAAACTACGTCTCGGCATTGCATCCGAGACTGTAGGGCCATCTATATCTCTAGTACATCTTTGAGTATCCGAAGATGCCAGAGACCAGCGTTTGGTTTGAGTTGGTTAGGGTTGAGTTGTGTGTTTACATTACTTACAAAAACAATAACTAACAGAATATTTGAATAACTTGAAACCAATTAGTCACATAAACAAGGAGGATTTTGAAGTGGTTATGCCACAATTTACCACGTCCAAGTAGAACCACAGATAATTGAATAATGTAATTAATGAATATGAAGCTAAAACTTTATGAATGTAAAAAAGTCTCTGTTCATAGCTCTTATAGACTATGAAAAATCATTTAACTGTGTGCACTAGCTCTGTTATAAGAGCGTTTGTAATAGTCAGGGCGTTGTGAAACCATTTAGACACCTTAAAATACACCTTTGTGAAAATGTTTCATCAACATTTAAGCTATTTGATCAAATCAAATGAAATCATATCAAAGAGATATCAGTTAGAGAGACAATTTCACAAAATTTATTTATAGCAGTGTTATGAAAATATTCAGAACACCAGATTGGGAAGATAATGATATAAATATTAATGGAAGGTGCCTAAATATGGTGGTATGGAACTCGCATGATATCCTGAGAAATTTCAAAGAATGGTATTAACCCACTCACACACACATATGTACTCACACATATCTCCCCACAAATACACACCTAAATCCATAACGAATGAACCTTTGAAAGCATTATTAAAAGCTCAGTAGTGTGTTTATCAATAATTCATAAACATTTTCTGTTCAGTTCTTCACATATTCCAAAAATTAATGAAAACAAGTTGGCGTACCTGCAAGAAACACATGTTGTGAGATTTCGACTATATACACAAGAGAAACAACAATAAACTACGGACAATATAGATATATATGAAGCGATATATGCTAGGAATAGCAAATAAGAACGAAGAAAGAAATAATTAGATAAGATTGTAAACCAAATTAGCAGGTATGACCTAAGTCAAAAAACAGAAATGGAAGTGGTCATGTTATATTGCTAGAAGGAATGACGACAGAAGGACAAAGGGGATAGTAAATTGTGTCACATTAAATAAAAGTTCAACACCAGCAATATTGGAAGCTTCAAGGAATGGGTATTAAACGGATATTAAACATACGGCCTGCGATGCTTTTCCGACCGGACCAGAGCGGATTAATTTTCAAAGAAGTTGCGGTTATTGATTCTAAATTTACTGAATTGTGATTGAATTTTATAAAATTAATGTGCCTGAAGTGGGAATTGACATATTTTTAATTTATTACTCGAAAGTTGTTTTGAGTTCATTTTTTCCTGAGAAGTTGGTATTCATTTACAAATATTTAATGAAGTAATGATAAATTCGTTATTGTAAAATGTGTTGGTATTGATTTATAATTTTTACTGAAGTTGGTATTGATTTATAATTTTTCCTGAAGTTGGTATTGATTTCTAATTTTTACTGAAGTTGGTATTGAGTTCTACTTTTTCCTGAAGTTGGTTTTGATTTGTAATTTTTTCCTGAAAGGTTGGTATTAGCAATGGTTGATATTAGCAGTTATTTCCATGAATATTAATCCTAAGTTGTATTGAATTTGTAATTTTTCCCGCTGAAGTTGCGTATTATTTCTTATTTTTTATTTTAAAGTTGGTATTGATTTTTTAATTTTAATGATCTGATATTGATTTCAAATATTTTACTGAAATTGGTATTGATGTATAATTTTTTTCCTGAGGTGAGTATTAGATATTATTAATTTTCCTGAGTTGTACTTGATTACTATTCTACAATTTTTTTGAAAAGAGATTATTAGTCCAAATTGCTAAAAAAAAAAAAAAATGCATAAAGAAGTGATGTCGATGTTGGAAACTACCTTACAATTTGGAAAAAAAAAGAAGAAAAAATTCCCTACTCGAAATTGAACAATTAAAAATAGATGAACCCGTCCAATAACAACATTAATAACGGTAGCATGTCAGGCCAATTGATTCCAAATTTTAATGTTGGCTATAAAGAAACAAAAGAGTTCCGTCAACCATGTAGCAAGAAATTGGAGCGTTGGTCAAGACAAAAACATAGCAAAGAAAAAAACATGTGAATTAATAGATGTATGATAGCAATAAATTATATAGCTTTTCCAGGCATAAATTATAAATAGTAAATATAAATCACAAATTATAAAAATATCCTAAATTGACTAAACTTAATAGATTTTAGATATATTTTTTAGAGTATAGTATTTTTTTTATTTTGGTTGTGAATTTGGTTAATACATTCCCAAAAAAGCTTAATTGAAATTTAAAAATTGGTAAAAAAATACCATTTGGATTTATCTTGAAGATGTATAGGTGCCAGGATTTTTCAGCTTGCAAAGGGAGTCGTCATTGGCCGCGGTGGGACCTCCGCTTCGATTCTCCCACTTCTTTACCCCGGATCTAATCCCAGTGCCGTCAATCAATAATAGTTCCTATTCTTCAGCCCACGTCTGTTGAGTTTTTAAGGAAAGTAGGCGTCTGAAATCCAATTAGCGCCCAAAGTGCGAGTTTTTTAAGCATATTAATTATATATATATATAATAAATATAATATATAAATATATATATATATATATATAGATAATATATTTATATATAAATATATATATATAATAATATACTTATATATATATCGATAACATTAGATAACACACAATCATAATATATAATATAGTATTAGTATATATATATATTATATTAAATATACTAAATTATCTTATATATATATATAGATTTCAATATTATATATAAATATATATATTATTTATAGATATATATATATATATAATATATATAACTATTATATATTATATAATTATACTATTAGTATCATAATATATATATATTATAAAAAAATATATATATATATAATAAATATATATATAATATATCATAATATATATATTATAATATATATATATATATATATATATATACTATTATATATATAATATATATATAGTAAGATAATAAATATATTTAAATATATATATATATATATATTTATAAATAATATATTATAATATTAATATATATATATACTATTTATAATATATATTATATTATTTATATAATATATATATATATTTATATATATATAAAATATATATTATAATATAAATATATTAATAAATATATAAACGCTAACACATATATATATATACTATATATAGTATAAAAAATATACCTATATATATAATATATTAATATTAAATACTATAGTATATAATACTATATATATATATATATAATGATTAAGTGTATATACTTTAATATATATAATATATATATATATATATATATATACTATAATATATCATAGTACTATAATATATATATATAATAATATATATTATATATATAATATATATGTATGGTCTCAAATACTAAGAGTATTATCATATAAATATATATATATAATAAATATAATGCAATATATATATATCGTCGAATAATATTATATAATATAATTAATATAATAAATAAATATATAATAAATAAGTATGACAAACTTATAATATATATAATTAATATAAGTAATATAATAATAATATATATATTAATATATATATATAATAATATATATATAGTAATATATATATATAATAAATATATAATAATATATATATATTATATATATATATATATAAAATTATAATAATAATATATAATATATTATAATATATATATATAATAATAATATAGTAAACTATATACATATATTATATAAATACTAATATATAATAATATATATATATATAATATGCTATTATAATATATATATATATAGTATATATATATATAATATTATATATACATATTATATATATATATATAATAAATAGTATAATATAATAATAATATATATATATATATATAGTATATATGTGTGGTGGTTTGCTATATTATAAAAATTGTAATATTATAACCTCCTGCTGGGTTTACTTTTAAAGTTTATGCGCGTTTTACAGCGTTTGCGATTATTACCGAAATTAAAATGTGTTTTGTTTCCATTTCATGCTAAACAGAGAGAGAGAGAGAGAGAGAGAGAGAGAGAGAGAGAGAGAGAGAGAGAGAGAAGAGAAAAGAGAGAGAGAGAGAGAGAGAGAGAGAAGAGAGAGAGAGAGAGATGGAAAAAATTAGAGGTGGGAGAGAGGGACAGTTGTAGTCAGTGAGAGAGAGAGAAGAGAGAGAGAAAGAGAGAAAGGGAAGGAAGGAGAAGAATAAAGGACAGATGGAAGAGCAAAGAGAGTGAGAGAGAGAGAAAGAAAGAAAGAGAATGACAAAGAAAGAGAAAATAATAGAGAGAAATAGAGAGAACGCTTGAGAGAGGACGGAAGTAAAATTACCTTCTTTACCTCAGTAGCATTTAAAGTTTCGTGTGTGAAGGTCGTGCTTTTCTAACAATAAAAATAAAAAATATTTTTTTACATTATAACTTTTTTTTTTTATAAATTACAATTATAAATTTTGTTAAAAAAAATAAAATTAAAAATTGTTAACATTTAAGCAAAGGTGTGGCAGTTTAATTTCGTAGGCGAAGAGTTCTTTTTGCCCATAGATGAGAAGCTACTTCTTAAGGGTGGGGAACAGTTATTCATTTACATATATAGATATATATATATTAAAACTCCCTTTTTTTAAGTAGTACGTTCTTGATCTTAGATTGTCCATTAAATATTATAAATTGCTTGCTCTACCGGTGCTTGCCTCATTGTTAAGTACTACATTTTTTTGTACTTAGTATATATTTTTTACAATCCTTTCAACAAAAAAAATATTTTTGTAGTTACAATTTACAACGAACTTATTGACTTTTAGTATTAGTTACTTACTCCCTTCGAAAAAATATTAAATCCTCCCATTTTTTCAAAAAAGTATTTTTCAAAAAAATATTTTGTACTAGACGCACAAAAATTTGTTGTTTACCTGCTAGATAGTAAGACGAATTATCTAGTTTTTCTAGTTTTCTTTAATATTGGATATTTTTAAGACACCATCCAATATAAATCCCCCACGATCCACAAGTAGAAAAATGGGGCTGTATAACCTTAGTAGATTGGTAAGTTCTGTCATTTGAACCCCACTAATTTTTTAGATCTAAGCCCCGCCCTACATTACCTACTCTTTTTTTGAATGAAACCAAGCCCATATTTTTCCATTATCAGAAATATGCAAAATACTAGATTTTTTATTTTTTTAAATTTGATGTGCAGCAAAACTTTTTGGCAACTTTTTCCTCGTATTTTAATTTATATTTAAAATTTTATTTTAGTTTATTTGTATATGAAAATATTAAAAAAATTAATTTTAAAGTATTTCTGATATTCCGCACGTTTCATTCAACACAAATATTTCATGTACCCCCTTGAGTTCGGTGATGATTTTAGTTTTTTTTTTAATATAATATATGTTATGTGTTATAAACAATTTTATGTTATTCTGATAGATATATTTCATGTTGTCATGTTGTATTAGTTAGTATGTTATATATATTATATTATATATATTATATATATAATAATATTAAGAATAATATTAATATAATAAATATTAATAAATATATATATATATCATGTTATTAGTTATATATAATAGATATATTATATTTATTAATTTATTTTATATTTATTATATATCTTATACTTATATATCTTTAGAATTGCTAACACACGCTCACAGTTCGTAATAATAATAAAGAAAAGATTAACCTCCCCTGCCTGTTGGGTTTCGAAACCGCACCCTCGCTGTTGGTAAAGCAGGTGTGTTCCATACCTGGACCTGATGAGCTATATAGGTAAATTTCAACTTCTTTTCTATACAATTTGCTTCCCCGAAATCAATAGCTCCTGTCTTAAGTACTTGAATTAGCTGACATTGCGCTTATTCTTCTGGAAATAGTAATTCGTCAGCTTTCTTTAGCTCTATTTCGCTGGTCAGATCTTAACACATTCTGCTTTTACCAACAGCTTGAATGGGTATGCTGCTGTGTCGTAAAACATCTAACAGTAGGATGTTGTTTTATTTCTCTCTCATATGTTTTAATATTAATATTTAATAAATATAATTATTTATTAATATTTATTATATATAATTTATGATTATATATAATATATTATAATATATATAATATATGAAATTATAGATATTTATTAATATATGTTAAATATGTATATATTATATATATATTAGGAGGTCTGTTACTCGGTAGAATTGCTCTTTGGCGTTTCGGGCTCGGAAATTTTTATTCCGGTCATTACGGGGTGAATTTGTCATTTTTTTCCGTGTTCCGGCCGGAATTTTTTAAAAGATATTCCGGCCGGAACCGGTGAATACTTTCTTCTTAATAACTTTCCTTAAATCACTTTTTTGAATAAATATTTGCTGAATTTTGGTGATAATTAAAATTAAAAAACTTGTAATATGTAGTGGGCAATATTTTTAAACGTTTTTTCCTCAAAATATTTCCGTTTTTTTTTTTTGAATATGAATTGGGTAAATAAATTCTTATCTGAATAGTTAATGCGAGGAGACGGAAGAGAAATAATGTTTTGGGCATATATTTAGTACTGCCGATTTACTATTTTGTCGGAATTTTAGCTTTTGTTCATCTTTTCTCACCAAAAATTAAAGGGGTAATTCTCTTTATCCCAGGATTTAGTTATGATAATCTAAGTTTTCTGGTTAATAAAAAATTCTCAATTTCCCGCAAAGTTAATTTTCACACTCTTTTGAAGATCCACTGATTTTTCCTTTATTTTTTCCTTTTACACACTAATCTGACTCGCTTGTCACTGTTCACTTTCTTTTATCAAACTTTATAAAAACTATAGTTAACTTTTTGTATGTTAATTCTCTGATCCTATTGCCTTCTGCAGTGTTTTGAGATGTGGTACTTGGCAAATAGTCTTAAGTTTATGTATGATTAAGTCTCATTTTTTCTGAAAAATTACTCATTTCGCATTCTTGAACCGTTTCTTCTTGTACTGCTTACTTTCTATTTATCATCTTTCCACCTTCAATTATTTGCCTATTTCTTCAAGCATCGCTATTTTTCTACTTCAATTCTCTATTTCTCATTAAAATAAAGTAGAGTTCATATTATCTTGTCGTTACTATCAGAATTGTAATATACCACATAATATCTTTTGTTTTTTGATATGATGCCTATTTTGATCACTTTCTCTTCCTTTTTATTCATGATAATCTTAAACTCTAATACTCTAATGATTCTTCGGATTAAACTTAACGTCATGAGTTTGAAGAGATTATGCTGATATAGCTCATTATTATGTTTAGTAATAATTGATGATTATAATTGATTTACCTGTATAGTTGTCCTGTTACAGATTGTGATCAGTTGCCAAAATCTCTTTTAGAAATTTGACAAAGTTATTTTGCCATTTTATTAGAGCAAACATTTCAAAACATATTTTAATTTGTTCTATAATTTCATTTTTAGAGGTCTTTTCAAACATTAAATTCTTTCTTAGAATCAAAAGATGTGATATTCCACCTATGTCTATTAACCATCTTGATATTGGTTCATTAAGTGGCTTGCTAAGATGTGTGGATCAATGGTCCTTTGTATTTCTTTAATTATTGTGTAATACAGCTTCATACAACTGTAAGATTGGTGAAATGCTTGTACAATTATCTTACATTTCATTTATTAAATTCACAGATCAAAATAGGAAGTTTTAAATTGAAGTTTTATAATAAAACAAGAAAAACCTGTGTATTCCTCTAAATCAGTCCAGACAGTTCATTTTATGTGCTCATTCTTCGAGAGGGATCAAATTGTGATTAAGTTTACGGAGAATGCCCAATTTATTCATATGTCGTAATTTTCTAATAATCTCATAGTGTGATTTTAATTCCAGAATTTGAGAACCTGGGAAATACTTCAATGGAGTTACACAGTGCCATTTTTTCAAACTCGGCTGTAAGCCAGAATGCAGTTTTAAAGAAAACAAATGAGTCGTTTTTGAATTAATTTAAATATTGATACTACATCTGTCGTAAAATTTTAATATGTAAATCGGCTCTTTAAGTATTCTCTGAATACTGCTTGATTCTTCAATTTTCCTTGTGTGAAAGTCTTATGGTAAACATTCTTCAATACAAATATATTTCGACTAGAATAAGATTATTTTGAGTTGATGTTTTGGACATATAATGTTCTCATGTATTTTGGCACTACTCTTGTTTGTTATTACGGATACTTTGCATTGTCGTACTGTAAAATTTCATTTATTTTTCGTTGAAGTAGTGTAGCTTATAATGATTTAATCAAGCATTGTTTTAATGCCCCCTCACTTGAAAAAAAAACATGCGGTAGTATAACTGAAATTCTATTGCTCTTTTGTGTTTCCTGTTCTAGAAAATACTAAGACTCTCCCTTTACTATATTACATAATTCTTGTATTCCAGATATCTCTTTCAATGATGGATTTTCCATTTATGTTCATGAAAGTGCGTTGTACATAAATATAAGATTTTATGCTGAATAGTTATTATTAAAATATATTTTATTACATTTCTTTTTATATAGTTAAAGAAAGTTCAACAATGTAAATCGGTTCCGGCCTCGGAAGTTCCTGGGCCGTGAATTTTTTTTTTGTCATTTTCGGCTAATTCCTCGTCCGGTCCGGTGGAAACTTGAAAATTTCAGTCCGGTTACTACCCTTATACTATTATACTATATATATTATTATATTTATAATTATATTTATTTATTATAATATATATATATATAAATATATATATAGTTATCTTATATTTATATTATATTATTATATTAATTAAAAGATTAAAAATGCGAGGTGGGAAAAATTATTTTAGTAATTTATTATTTAATCCATTATATAATAAGACTCCACGCCAAATGATGCTGTGCAGTATCATTAAATAAATATTTGTTGAATATATTTATATTATTATATTATTATATTATTATTATATTATTATATTTATTTATTATATATTTATTATTATGATTATTTAGCTCCTATGATGCTTGCAGTATCATTAATTAAAGATTAAAAATGCTAGGTGGGAAAAATTATTTTCTACTTCCATTTTCATAAATTATTAAAACTTTTTTTTCTTTCAATTTTGGCTCAAATAATTAAATGATTTTGAAAAACAATTTTTGGAAATTTATATTATAATTATATATATATTATATTATATAATAACTTTATTAACTTATATATAATATTATATTATTATGATAATATATATATATTATATATTATTATATTATATTATACTATATTATATTATTATATATTATATATATATATTATTACAGATATAAACATCCATAATGCTCTGCGGGCATTAATGCTTTACTCATATAAAGTGTTAATGATTTACTCATTTATCTCAGACCAGGACGAAGCCAAGCCCAATGGAGAGAATAGCTCACCATTCTTCCCATCCGAACATAGTTGCGAACCTGGAACCCCTCACTTGGTTTGGCGAGTGTGCTCAACCACTGAGCTATTGGCTCTTTTATAATTAAATATATATTAAAAAAAAATAAAATTATATTACAAAAATATATACACATATACGATAAAATGCACCATACGATACACAAATTACATATATATTTGCCAAGTATAAATATCACTATTACTTATTATTATTGTTACCATAATCTTGAATTGATTTATTCATTATTTATTATTTATTATATTTTATATTATATTATTATTATATATTTTATTATTAATAGTTATACACTGTATCACTCACTAAAATAACTTATATAGGTATACCTATTTTATATATCCACTCATCTAGTTTTTAACTTATCATATTTTTTACTTATAATATAATTATCATTTGATTTCTAATATTATCATCGTATCACATTCATTTTTGTAATTATTCATTTGTATCAGTTTATTTATCATCATCTTTCAATATTAATCACTATCCACTTAATTATCATTAAGCGTTATTACCGATTATTAACAAATATAGACATAATAATAACGTTATCCATGGAACAAATAAATTGAAACAGGCTGAGGGTTCCCTAGTCCCAGACACTGATAAATACGAGACTCTCTCAATCGCTGGTTATTGACGAAGACGTTTGTCATCAAAATCCAGGTCTACTATAAATTACATTTGAAGGTCGAAAGCTATATTATTATTATTATATTATATATTATATATATATATATTAATATTATTAATTATATTATATTATATATATATATATCTATTATATGATATTATATATATTATATATATTATAACTATATTATTAATTTTATATATATGTTATTAATATTATATAATTAATACTATATATAGACTATCATATTATTACTATATATATTTTATATATATATATATATTATATATTTATATTATTATTATTAATTATATATTATATAATATATTTATAATATATATATTATTTCTGCATATCAAAACTGGTTTGGCTTGGATTCTAACCATTAATTCTTTAACCTTTTTTACAAATATTAGTCAATGTTAATCTTTATATAATTTAATTTCGATTAGTGGAAGACTGGTGAATGGCTCTACGATCTGTTGGAATACCATATACATTATATCAGATGCAAGAGAAGGTACGTGATAAGTGGAATGGAAAGAGATACGCGAGACTGTTTAGATCTATATGATTATATCACTAGGAAGAAAAAGATAATAGGAAACATGGTATGAATGATGAAACAAAGAAGCATTAAAAAGAGTCTAGCATATTATCCCAAGATGCTTTAGACAAGGGTTTGAATTAAGACGAAGTAGAAAGAAAATGATTGAAAATGTAAATATGATGGACATTTTAAGAATAGAAGGATTTAGGTAAGATAAAAAATTTGCAACATGGTAGGTATTAATAAAAGAATAGAGAGAAGTGGTTAAAGAACATCTATATTTTGAAACAAAAAATTTTAAACGGAATGATCCTTATTAAAAGGAGGATAACCACAGTATTGTCGACCATTTGATTTTGAAGTGAAGAAAATGAGGAGATGCTATTCGACTAATGTAGAATAAAGTTTTAGTGGAAAAAACGGAATATGATTAGAGTGAAGATTAGTTTTAGAAGAATGATATATGAAATTTTTTTTAGTAAACAGAACTAATTTACAGCTTGGTGTGGAAATATAATTAAAGATTGCAATAGATTACATATAGAAGTATTAAGAAAATGTAGACAATGAGAAAACTGAGTTTCAGTCTTGAAACTATATTTGATTTTTTCTGTTAACAAAGATTATAGGATTTGTATGATGAAAAATAATTCTAGAATTTAAAGAATGAGAGGAATAAGATAGTATTTCGTATTGTTCCTTAGAAACAAAAGGAAGAACGGTTACAAAACTATAAGAAAGAAAACTGGTATAGTCCAGAGGGTGTTTTAACGACAGAACGGTATGAGGATGACATCTTTAAGGTATAAGTTGTGTCTTTCGCGCATTTTATTGGCGACACATTCTTGTTACTTCATCACAATGCCAGGATGAAAACCTCAGCTGTTGTCCATTTGTACCTCGCAGATGTGGAAGTCCAGCCCATACCAGTACCTACAAGAAGTCCGGACTTGATTTTCGTAAATCATGTTTAGAATATGCTGGGAAGACGTGTCAGAGCCTGGGCACGTGCTCCGTTAACGCTCAACGAGATGGCGGGGGCGTCGACGAAGGAGTTGGACAATATCCCGAAAAACGTCATCCCTAGAATTGTTTCATCTATGGTTGTAGAAAATACGAAATGCCAGAGGAGGCACTAAATCCGATTGATTAAAGGTTTCCTTACCTTCTGTTTTGCTGTTTCTTGCAGTTTGTTAATGGTACACTATTTACATTATGCTTTTTAATAATTATTCTTTTTGCTTCTCACAAATTTTCTCAACTCATTCAAGAAACACCTTCGACATGTAAATATTATTCTACAATATGTAAAAGCAGAATGTTACACGCAATAGAACCACGTTGTAGTATCATTTTGCCTTAAATGCAATGATAAGTTAATTTTTTCAG
>JABUQX010037960.1:45000-47500 GCA_015478945.1 Trachelipus rathkii
ACAATAAGGATAAAAGTATGTAAGAGCGCACTTCCCCGTCTAGTAAATCGGTTGCAATGTGAACAAGTTGATACTGAACAAATCTGGGGGCAAAGAGGAAGGTATATGTTAGTAGTGCAAAGGAAGTGTGTGGACTGTGCTAAAGTAGAAGTAAGAATGTTAACAGCGAATGGTTGAATGAAGAGGTGATTTGAAAGCGGTTAAAGGTAAAAAGAAGCGTGGTTGAATGTACTAAAAGGGCAAATGTGAAGTTTTCAAAAGAAAAGATGCTTTGGAATTATGATAAGGAGGCAAAAAAGAAAATACTAAAAGGGCATAAGTAGGCAGAAAAAACAAGACGGAAGATGAACAGTTTGGAAGGAGGATGAAATGAGGACATACAAGGGAATAGGAAGCTCTTTCTGGAAGGAGGCCGCGAAAGGTTAGAATGGAGAATAAGGGGAATCTGACTTAGAATAATGAATAGGGATGGTGCTTTTTGTAACTGATGAAAATGCATGTGAGGGGAGTGTGGAAAGACCACTTCGAAAATCTGCCACAATATACAGTAATGATGAGGTTGTTATGAATGTATTTGTGGTTTTGATTGGTGCAAGAAGGAATAGGTATTTTGGTGGAGGTTATTAGTAAGGAGGAGTAATGGGTGGGTGAGAAAGTTGAAGAATGGTAAAATCTGCAGGTATAGATGAAATGACTAGTGAAATGATCAAGAACGGAGGCGAGATGGTGATGATTGGATTTGGAGTTGTGTAATAAAGCGTTTATGGAGCGTATAGTTCCAAGGGATTGGAGAGAGCGTAATAGTACCCTTATATAAGGGTAAGGAGAAAGGGGAACTGTAGAATTATAGGGGAATAAGTTATTGGAGTGTTGTAGGGAAGGTATATTCTGGTATTTTGGTAGTCGAAAAGAGTGCGTCGAGTGACTGGAGGACTGATTGGTGAAGAACAAGGTTGCCATTTAGGGAGTGGTAGAGGATGTGTGGATCAAATTTTACATTGAACAAATGATTGAGAAAATGAGGGAGAAGAAGAATAATTATATTTAGGTTTTATGGATTTACAACAGGCGTTATGATAGATTAATAGGGAAGCTTTATGGCAGGTTATTAGTGATATATGTTGGTGGTAATGGGCTTCTGAATGGAATCAAAAGTATGTATGGAGATAGTGAAAGCATGTGTAAGAATAAATGGTGTCAATGTGATTGGTTTAGATTAATAGTGGAGTGAGACAGGCTTGTGTTATGTCTCCTTGTGATTATTCAATTTGTATATGGATGGCGGTTATGGAAAGAATTCGAGTTGGTGATGCGGCAGGAATGCGTGTTAGAATGATGGAACGAATGGAGATGAGTGGAGGGTGCCCTACCTATTATATGCTGATGATTTTGTTTTGTGTTGTGGCGAATCAGAAGAAGAGTTTGAGAGGATTGGTAGAGGAGATTTGGCAGGGTATGTAAAAGGAGGGGTTGAAAATAAAACGCCTAGATAAGAGTAAGGTTATGGTTGTGAAGTGAGGACAGCCTCAGTTGGAAGTTATGGTATAGATGTGAAGCAAGCTGGAGAAGTGTCTAGTTTAAATATTTAGGGTAATGTGATTTGAAAAGAGGACGGATGATGCAGAGTGTGTTAGTAGGAAATTGTGAATGGCAGGAAAGTGGCTGTGCAATTAAATCGTTGGTGCATGTAAAGGGAACTAAGTCTTGAGTGCGCTAGAGTCTTACATGAGGGTATTGTTGTTACCTGTGTGTTATTGTGTGGTAGTGAGACTATGGTCTGAATAAGAAGTATAGACTAAAGTTTCAATGTGTTCAGATGGACCATCTTAGCATCTTAGGTGTGAGAAGAATTAATAAAATGAGAAATGAACGTATTAGAGAGTTGTGTGTGAAGAAAGGGGTAAAATGAGAATAAATGAAAGTATGTTGAAATGGTTTGGTCACGTGGAAAGGATGAATGATAGTCGCTTGGTTAAGCGGATGTATAGTTGGAGAGTGTGGTGGGAACGACCGGCTGGAGAGACGAAAGAGAAAGTGGATTGGAGTCGGTGAACTAATGTCTGAAGGAGGAGAAATGTGGAGTTTGGCGCAGAGCCGAGATAAAGGTGCATGATAGGAAGAATGCGGGGTTTGTTTATGGGGGCATGGTTGTGGGCCACACCTAGGCCAAGGGATGAACCTACATTGAACGATTTACCATAGTGAGGGTCCCTCGCGGTCCCATGAAGCTTTAGGGTGAATTTTTCTGGTCTGTGACGAGCTTTTCACTAATTAATGGTTACAAGAGGGGGCGGTAGCTGCTTTCTTTTCGACATTTGTCATACTCTCATACTGCTTTTCTTTTCCATGCTTGTAGCGCTCCTTACTCCCAATTTTGGGGTTATAGGTAGATAAGAAAGAAAGAAGAAATATATATATATATATATATATATTATATAGCAACACCCCAGCGACCGGGCCAACGATCGATAATATATAATTATATTTATATATATATATA
>JABUQX010037960.1:50000-56211 GCA_015478945.1 Trachelipus rathkii
TAATTATAAGAGGAAAAGAAATACTAAAAGGTTCATACGTAAGCGAGAAAACAAGAGGTAAATGAACAGTTGGAAGGAGGATGAATGGGGACTTCAAGGGAATAGGAAGCTCTTTGGAAGGAAGCGCGAAAGTTAAGAATGAGAATAAGGGAATCTGCTTAGAATAATGAATGGATGGTGCTTTTGTAACTGATGCAATGGGATGTGAGCGGAGTGTGGAAAGAACACTTCCAGGAAAATCTGCACAATAATAACAGTAATTGATGAGGTGTTAGTGAATGGGTGTGGTTTTGGATGGTGCAAGAAGGAAATAGGTATTTTGGGGATTGAAGGTTGAGTTTATTAGTAAGGAGGAGGTAATGGGTTAGAGTGAGAAAGTTGAAGAATGGTAAATCTGCAGGTATAGATGAAATTACTAGTGAAAGGATCAAAGAACGAGGGCGAGATGGTGATTGATTGGATTTGGAAGTATGTGTAATAAAGCGTTTATCGTCGACTCCTTTTAAGAGAAAGAACAAGGGCGATAATATTCTCCGTCATAAGGGTAAGGAGAAAAGGGGAATTGTAAAATTTATAGGGGAATAAGTTTATTGAGGTTGTAGGGAAGGGATATGCTGGTATTTTGGTCTTTTGAAAGAGTGCGTCGAGTGACTGAGGGGGATGGTTGTGAAGAACAAGGTGCGTTTAGAGTGGTTAGAGGATGTGTGGATCAAATCTTTAACATTGAACAAATGATTTAGAGAAAATGAGGGAGAAGAAGAATAATTTATATTTAGGTTTTATTGGGATTTACAAACAGGCGTAATGATAGAAGTTAATAGGAGAAGCTTTATGGCAGGTAACTTAGTGATAATATAGGTGTTAGGTAGGTAGGCTTCCTGAATAGAATCAAAGTATGTATGACGATAGTGAAGCGTCTGTATAAGATTAAATGGTGTCAATGGTGATTGGTTTTAGGATTAATAGCGGAGTGAGACAGGGTTGTGTTATGTTCCTTGGTTATTCAATGTGTATATTGATGGGGTTATGAAAGAATTCGGTTGGGGATTGCAGGAAATGGTGTGGAATGATGGAGAATGGAGAGGAGTGGAGGTGCCCTACTTATTATATGCGGATGAATTTTTTTTGTGTGTGGCGAAACTGAGGAGAGTTTGAGATGATGGATAGGAGGATTTGGCAGGGGTATGTAAAAGGCAAGGGGTTGAAAGTAACGATAGATAAAGGGGTAGGTTATGGTTGTGAAGTGAGGACCAGTCTTCAGTGTGAAGTTTCGTTAGATTGATGAGCAGTGGAGCAAGTGTCTGAGTTTAAATATTTAGGGTATGTGTTGGATGAGAAGGAACGGATGATGCAGAGTGTAGTAGGAAAGTTGTGAATGGCAGGAAGGTGGCTGGTGCAATTAAATCGTTGGTGAATGTAAAGGGACTAAGTCTTGGGTGCGCTAGAGTCTTACATGAGGGTATGTTGTTACCTGTGTTATTGTATGGTAGTGAGACGACTATGGTCTGGAATAAGAAATATAGATCTAAAGTTCAATGTGTTCAGATGGACAATCTTAGGGGCATGTCTAGGTGGTGAAAAGAATTTAATAAGTGAGGAATAACATATTAGAGAGTTGTTGTGGTGTGAAGAAAGGGGTAAATGAGAGAATAAATGAAAGTATGTTGAGATGGTTTGGTATTGTGGAAAGGATGAATGATAGTCGGTTGGTTAAGCGGATGTATAGTGGAGAGTGTGTTGGGAACCGACCGGCTGGGAGACGAAGAGAAAGTGGATTGAAGTCGGTTGAAAACAATGTCTGAAGGAGGAAATGTGAGTTTGGCAGAGCGAGAATAAAGGTGCATGATAGGAGTGAATGGCGGGGTTTTGTATGGGGGCATGGTTGTGGCCCACCTGGGCCAGTGCGAATAACCCTTACATTGAACGATTTACCATAGTGAGGGTCGTCGCGGTCCCATGAAGCTCTAGGGGGATTTTCTGTCTTTGACGAGCTCTCACTAATTAATTGTACAGAGGGGGCGGGTAAGGCTGGGCTTTCTTTTCGACGTTTGTATGTTCTCCTACTGCTTTTCTTTTCGATGCTTGTACAGGCACCGTACCCCCAATCTGGGGGCAAAGAGGAAGGTGAAGAAAGAAAGAAAGAAATATATATATATATATATATATATATGATATTATATATATATATATATATATATATATATATATTATATATATATATATATATATCTTTCTTCTTTTTTATTTATATATTATATATACTTATATTATATATATTATATATATATATATTATATATATATATATATAATATATATTATATATATATATATATATAATATATTATATTATAATATATATTATATATAATACTATATATATATATAATATATATATATATATATATATATATATCAAAGGTTTGGTTGATTTTTTTTATTTTTTTTAAAAAAAAAATAAAAAAATTTCTGATTTTTTTGATTTTTTTTAAAAAATAAAAAAAATAAAAAAAAATCTGATTTTTTTGATTATTTGATTTTTTCAGGCACAAAATTGCCTTTTTAATTATTAATTGATAAAATTTTAGGTAATAATTCCTAATATTACCTAAATTTAATAATAAGATTTTAGTAAGTAGTAATTATTATTTTAAGTTTAATTAAGTTATTTAAATTATATATATATATATATATAATAAAAAAATATATATATATATATATATATATATATATATATAATATATATATAATATATATATATATATATATATATATATATATATATATATATAATATATATATATACCGGTATATATTATATATATTATATATATTACTATATATATATATATATATATATATATATTATAATATATATATATATATATATATAAATATATATATATTATATTATATATATATAATTATATATATATAACCCACCGCTCACGTGCAGAGCCCTAATCTAGGAGGCGTCTGTGCTCTCAATTTTTTTCGTCTGGCGAAATTACGTAGCCAAGAAGAGAATAAGTCACACTCACCAAACACGACCAGTGATGAACCTGGGTCTCTCGCTTAGGTTGGGCGAGTGCTCTCCCGCTGAGCTATCCGAACGCTTTCTGGTGCATAAATAGATAATTCCTTCTTGGCTATCACGAGCCCGACTCCCGGTCGTCGAATGATCATCTTTTCTTTATAATAAACAACTTTATTCCAATATTTTGTTGCGTTCATTTATTTTACATTAACTTATATATAAAAGAACGAAGAAGAAATAAATAATATAAATATATATATATATATATATATATTATAATATAATGATATATATATATATACTATATATATATATATATATATATATATAATATATATATAATAATATATATATATATATAATATATTATATTATAGTATATATATGTATGATTGATTTTGTGTTTGGATGCAGATGGAGATGTAGAAAATCATGTTGCAGAGTTACATTCAGTGATGGGTGCAGAAGCATTTATCGGAATCATAATGTTGTTCTATGTAAAAATTAAGTAGTGGGGGCTTGGATGGAAGAGGAAGGTGATACGAAGGAAGTGGGTAGGTAAAATTAAGAGTGAGAAAAGTCAGCAAGACCATAAGGTTAAAGTATGTAAGGAGACGCTCAGCTAGTAAAAAATCCGGTCTGAATCGTAGAACAAGTTTGAATACTGAACAAATTCTGGGGGGCAAATGAGGAGCAATTGATTAGCTCGTGCAAAGGAAGTGTGACTGGATGTGCTAAAGTAGGAAGTAGGAATAGTTAACAGCGGAAATAGGTTGGAAGAATAGGATGATGAAAAAGCGGTTTAAAAGGTAAAAAAGAAGCGTGGTTGAAATGTACTAAAAGCAAATGAATGAAATTTCAAAGAAAGATCTTGGAATTTATAATTAAGGAGAAAAAGAAATACGAGCCTTCATACGTAGTAGAAAACAAGGAGTTAATGAACAGTTTGCAACTGTATTAATGTGGATCATGCACATCCGGAAAATAGGGAGCTCTATCATGGAAGGAGGCGCGAAAAGAGTTAAGAATGAGGAATAAGGGAATCTGCCTTAGACATAATGATAGGGAATGGTGATAGCTTTGTAACTGATTGAATGGATGTGAGGGTGAGTGTGGACAAAGAACAACTTCGAAAAATCGCACATATTAAACAGTAATGAATGAAAGGATGATTAGTGAATGAGTGTGTGGTTTATGGTGCAAGAAGGAAATAGCGTATATTTGGGGATAGAGGTGGTTGAATAGTAGGAGGAAGGTAATGGGGGGGGGAGGGGGGGGGGGGGGAGGGGGCGGGGGGGGGGGGGGGGGGGGGGGTAGAGTGAGAAAGTTTGAAGAATGAGGTAAATCTGCAAGGTAATAAATGAAATTCTATGAAATGATCAAGGAGCGGGAAGGCGAAGAATGGTGAATTGATTGGATATTGGAAGCTTGTGTAATAAAGCGATTATAGAGGGTATAGTTCCACGGGATTGGAGGAGAGCGGTATAGCTACCCTATTATAATAAGGGTAACGGAAAAGAGAAAACAGTCGAATTGTAGAAATTATAGGGAATAAGTTTTATTGAGTGTTGTTAGGGAAGTAATATGCTGGTATTTGGTTGAAAGAGTGCGTCGAGTGACTGAGGGACTGGTTGTTGTGAAAACAAGGTGCGTTTAGGAGTGGTAGAGGACGTGATGTTGGATCAAATCTTTACATTGAAACAAAAAATGATTGAGAAAATGAAGGGAGAAAGAAGAATAAATTTATATTTAGGTTTTGGATTTACAACAGGGTATTGATAGAGTTAATTAGGGCAAGCCTTTTGGCAGGTATTAGTGATATATGTGTTGGTGGTAGGCTTCTGAATGGAAATCAAAGTATGTATGACGATGTTGAAGCGTGTTGTAAGAATAAAATGGTGTCAATGGTGATTGGTTAGAGATTAATAGCGGAGTGAGGACCAGGGTTGTCGTTGATGTCTCCTTGGGCTATTCAATGTGTATATGGATGGGTTATGAAAGAATTCGAGTGGGGATGGCAGGAAATGTGTTGGAATGATGGAGAATGGAGAGGAGTGCGAGGGTGCCCTACCTATTTATATGCGGATGATGGTTCTGTGTGGCGAAACTGAAGAGAGTTTTAGAGGATGGTAGAGAGATTTTGGCAGGGTTATGTAAAAGGAGGGTTTGAAAGTAATCGTAGATTAAGGTTAAAGTGATTGGGAGTGAGGACAGTCCTCAGTGTGAAGTTATGTTAGATGAATGAGCAGCTGGAGCAAGTGTCTGAGTTTAAATATTTAGGGTATGTTTGTTGGATGAAAGGGAACGGATGATGGCGCAGAGTGTAGTAGAAAGTTGTGAATGGCAGGAAGGGGACTGGTGCAATTAAATCGTGGTGAATGTAAAGGGACTAGTCTTGGGTGCGCTAGAGTCTTACATGAGGTTATGTTGTTACCTGATGTTATTGGTGGTATGGTTAGTGAGACGACTATGGTCTGGAATAAAGAAATATAGATCTAAAGTTCAATGTGTTCAGGTGGACAATCTCTTAGGGGCAAGCTAGGTGTGAAAAGAATTAATTAAATGAGGAATGAACATATTAGAGAGTTGTGTTGTGTGAAGAAAGGGTTAAATGAGAGAATAAATGAAAGATGTTGAGATGTTTCTTCATGTGGAAAGGATGAATGAAAGGTCGGTTGGTTAGCGGATGTATAGTGGAAGTGTGTTGGGGAACCGACCGGCTGGCAGACCGAAGAGAAAGTGGATTGGTCGGTGAACGAATGTCTGAAGGAGGAAATGTGAGTTTTGGCGATGCGAGATAAAGGGCATGATAGGAGAGAAATGGCGGGGTTTTGTATGGGGCAGGGTTGTGGCCCACCTGGGCCAGTGGATGGAACCCTTACATTGACGATTTACCATATTGAGGGTCCGTCGCGTCCCATGATGCTCTAGGGGTGGATTTTCTGACTTGTGGCGAGCTCTCACTAATTAATGATACAGACGGGGGCGGTAAGGCTGGTGCTTTCTTTTCGTTACGTTTGTCATGTTTTCTTCCTACTGCCTTTTCTTTTTCCGATGCTTGTACAGCACCTTACCCCCAATCTTGGGGCAAGAGGAGGAGAATAAAGAAAGAAAGAAATATATATAATATATATATATATATATATATATATATATATATATATATATATATAAA
>JABUQX010037961.1:0-5000 GCA_015478945.1 Trachelipus rathkii
TATTAAATTATTACAGTATATTGACCACTAGATATAATATATGTAAATTATATTATATTTTAATGAATCACCTTAAGTATTATATTGATTCTGGTTCAATATATATATAGATTATATATATATTAGTATTATATATTTATATACTTGGAGATAGTATGTATATATATATTAGTTTGTGAGGTAGGCGGTTTTCGATGACTCTATACATAATAATTATATGCATTTTATATAATAATAAACAATCATATATATATTACAAACTATATATCATACTAGTTAATATTATATATATTTTATATACATATTTATGGGCGAAAATTTAATATACAATAATATTAATTATATCAGTAATATATATATATATTAAAAAATATTAAATTTATATTACATAGATAACTTATATAAATATAACATTAAGATTTATCATTTATGAGGTATAACTTACATTCAGAGTTCACTGGGGAGTTTGTCGGTCCATTACACGTGAGATTCCGCACAATATAAGCAGCCTTTTGTGCTCAGAGTACTGCACTTTCCGATACTATTCTTCGTGAGGTCTCGTGACAATTCTCAAAAGTGCAGGAATAGCTCATGGAAGGCGCACGAGCCAATGTATCTCATGTCGGGCGCTAATAGCAGCGCCTAGTAAGCAGGAACATTAAGCAATGTGTTTTTTTTAAACGCCTTAAAAAGTAGAACTTAGAAGCTAATGCTGAACTTGTATCAATTCTAAAAACCGTGTAAAACTTATATATAGTAGGTATATATATATATATATACTATATATATTATATATATATATATATATATATATATATATAATAATTATTAGCACTTTCATAAAGTTTTCGCTACTTACAGTTATGATCTGATCACTATATATATAGATATATATATATATATATATAATATAATAATATATATATATTATATATTATATAATATATATATAAGCTAAATAGCGCGTAGTGACTGAAGGTCGTGGTGTCGTGGTGGTTGGGAGATGTGTTAAAGGTGTGTGTGTCTGTGGTTGTGTGTGTGTGTGGGTGATATGTGTTTGTGTGGTAGTGTAACAGAGTTTCTAAATAGTTTTAACTACAAAATTACAACTCGGGCAACCTAGGTGCTCTCGAAGAGTGAATACGCAATTTCTCAGTCAAAGCGCTTATGCTGAACACCTGTTTCTGAGGTCAGAAAACCAGAACTAGGACATTGGAGAGGAGACGGGACCGAGTAGATATTATTTTAAGAGTGTGTCATTCAAATACAAAACAAATTAATTTACAATTTTAGTTTTTTTTCTTGAGTGTTAGTAACAGATGAATGCGTATAATTATTCGCACTACAGTTTACTTTGCCAAATAAATTAAGCGACAGGCCCGGCCGCAAAAAGTCGCAAGCGCAAAGGCGGCATAGCGCTCCATAGGTTGGCTATAAGGACACACTAGATGATACAAAAACATAGGCGCAAAGTGCCGGAGAGGTGCATCTAAGTGTACAGGTGGCAAAGACGCAAGGCACTCACGCTCAAAAAATTATAGGTGTTCCCAGCCCTCTGAGCATATATATATATAAGGCCTAATTATATTAGTAAAGTTTATCAGGATATAATAATATATATTACTAATAGGTCCAGTAATTAAGTAAAAACTTGTATACAAATTTAAGTAATTAAATTAGGTGATATATCTGAGTGAAAAATGATTAGTGACCTAATACCTAAGATTAGGTAAAGTATACCCAGGATATATTAGTTTATTAGTGGAGAAGTATAATAATATATATAAAGTATATAACCCTAAGGATTGGGGAACCCTATATATATACAATTATAGCTATATATTGATGCGTTGGATAATTGATTTTTCCAACTGAATATTATTAATTACATATTATTATATATATATATACTAATATAATTATCATTATATTTTTCTCAATATAATTACATTTTAATTTTTATATAAAGAGTCAAGTAGACTAATACTTACTATATATATCACTTTGAGTACATAGTAGAATATAGGAGGAATTATATTATATCTATATTATCCTATATGTTAATATTATATATATAACTTGTAGGGAAGTATTTATATATATATATATATATAAATATAGTATATATATATATATCGGGTATCACAATTGCATATATACTGTTACATCAGCATCATTTGATACGGTTCATTCTTGAATACGTGTTATTACAATTTATTTTAAACATTTTAGATATTAGTTATGACACTAATAGTTTATTACGGTTTCTATATGGTATGATAGATATTTTCAGAATTAATTGTAGATGCTTTACATGAAATTTTATTAATCAATTACAAAAAAGAACTTATGAACATGGAAGCAAACTAGAAAACCTTGCACACAACTATATATATATATATATATATATACTATATAATAGTATATATATATAATATATATATATATATATATATATAAATCATAATATAATAATATAGTATTGAATAGTAATATAATATATATTACATATATATATATATTATATATATAGTAGAATAATTCACAATTATAACATGAGCGACAAGTATATATACTCACAAAAATTATTATTTAATATAAATATACGTATAAAGATATTTTATAGAAAGAAACGTTTAATATTATTTTCTTTCTGTGTTTTTTTATTATTTGTTAAATTATATATATAAATCTATTAAAGTAAAATAAATATATATTATATATAATATATATTATAATATATATATATATATAGTATATATAAATATATATATTAATTATATATAAGTAGTATACAGATATATTATGTATTATAATAAAATTCCTGAGATAAGTATTACTGATTGTTAAATTTGCTCACACTGATAGCTCTGGGAAATTAATATTTTTGCACTTAGATAAGGTTTGTAGATTTGTCTAAATAACATTATTGAGGATATGATACATTATACAAGAGATGTCACAAAATATGTCACAACGATAGTGTATTACTTGAGCAGATCACTATATATACAAATGTATATGATAAATAACTATTCAGCTTAAATATATATTAATAAAATTAAAAATATATATCCAAATGTATATGAATATAATTGAAATATAGATATGAATATATTATATATAATATAGTTATATATTTAATATATATATAAAAATAATTATACATAATTAAAATATATACAATAATTACACTATATATAACTATTAAGAATAATAAATTATAAATATCCGTCCATCTGCCGGATTTTAAAACGTTTTACAATTATACAATATAATATATAAATATAGTGTAGGTAAGTTAATAATAATATATACCTATATATAAATAAGGTATATAAAGGATATATTATATAGTTATATATACATATAAACATGCATCTACATTATATGACTATTTAATTATAAGTATATATATATATATATATAATATATATATAACCATTATATATATATAGTATAATACTATGTAAAGAGTATTATTTTTAGTATATATAAATATATTTATATAATAAATTTATTAATTATAATACTATAATCTATATAAATAAAAAAAAAGAAAAGAAGAGAAAAGGGGATATTCACACCCCCTTACATATATATATATATATATATATATATATATATATATATATATATAATATAATATATATAATAATATATAATATAATATATATAATATTATATAAATATATATATATATATATATATTATATATTATATATATAATATATATATATATATATATACATAATATATGATTAGTTTTAAGTTATAATCTCAAAAGTACGTATCAGAACATTCACCGAGAACTAAATGCAATGGTTAATGTATAAGAATTTGTATATTAACAAGTTAAAAAAAAAATTAATAATAATAATAATTAAATAAAATAATAATAAAAAATAATAATAATAGTATCTCTACATTTTAAATCTTAATAATAATAATAATAATTAATAAATAATAAAATAAAATAATAATATAATCATAATAATAATAATAATAATAATAATATATAATAATAATTAAAATAAATATTAATATATAATATAATACATAATAATAATAATATAATAACTACAATAATTAATAATGATAATAATAATAAATAATAAATATATAATAATAATATTAATTCATAATAATAATAATAATATAATAATAATTAAATATATATAAACTAATAAGAGGCTATGTGGTAATAATAAATAAATAAAATAATAATAATAATAATAATAAAATAATAATTAATTAATAAATTAAATAATATAATAATTAATATAATAATAATAAATAAAATTAATAATATTAATAATAATATATAATATTAATAAAATAATAAAATAATAATAAATAATAATAATAATAATAATAATAATAAAATAATATAATAAAATAATAATAAAATAAATTAAATAATATAATAACTTCGTAATAATAATGATAATAATTAATAATAATAATAATAATAATAAAATAATAATAATAATAATAAATAATAATAATAATAATAAAATAATAATAAAGAAATATAAATAATAATAAAGAAATATAAATAATAATAAAGAAATATAAATAATAATAAAGAAATATAAATAATAATAAAGAAATATAAATAAATTTTTAGATACATCTATGAATTAATGACAGAACTTAACTTAAACTGGGAGAGTAAAAACAGCTGGTTAAATAAAAATTCATAATTAAAATAGAAAAATAAAAAAAAAGATAATTTTATTCATTTAAGATTAAAAATTGCTTTTTTACTTGTATTATTATTATTATTATTATTAATTATTATTATTATTATTATTTAAATTATTTATTAATTATTATTATATTATTATTATTGTTATTATTATTATTATTTAAATTATTATTATTAATTTATTAATTTATTATTAATTATTATTATCCTATTATTATTTTATTATTAATTATTATTAAAGTATACTATTAATAGATTATTATTATTATTATTATTAATTATTATTATT
>JABUQX010037961.1:17500-20000 GCA_015478945.1 Trachelipus rathkii
GTTAATTCTGCTTCTTGAACAGCTTATGCTTTTGCAAAATACATAAAAACACATTGGTATATCAAAAAGGACATGTTTTTAAATGTATTTTTTGAGCTAAGACTCCTAACTAAGACAGAATTTAAGTTTTTCATCAACAAGTACTTGCACAATCACACTGTAACTTCTGGTGAGTCCAGTCCTCTTTCAAAATGTCAACCTTACTAACATCGCGAAAGTTTTAGTCATTGAACGTTTTACACGTGATATATTTTATAGGAAGAGAATCTTTGAAATAAGATTAAATGTTGTACAACAGGATAATGATCAGTACATTTAATCGGATAAATATTATTCATAAGTTTATTTTAGAGGATTATACGTGAATATATATATATATATATTAAATATAGTATATATATAGAATGTATTATATATAGAAAAGAATGTAATATGTAATAAATAAACATAGAATAATAATAGTAGTAAATAATAAATATTTTATCACTGTGATATATATAATATATATAAAAATATAAAGTTATATAAATATATTTATATAAATTTAGTAATATTTACATAGTATATATAACATAAGTATATATTATAAAAAAATATATATATATATATATGATTATATATATAATATATATATATATATATATATATATATTTTCGTATTTCGTAAATAGACGAGGACAATTGACTGGTTTACGCTCGTTGGCAAATCCTGCTAAGGCTAAACTAATACTTTCACACCTCAGCTAACTCTATGGTCAATCTCTTCTTTCATGCCTTCGAAAGCCCCAATATCCATTCCTAAGTACCTAAAGACTGTAGTCTCTGCTAGGCTTTCCCCATTCACCTTTATGATATCCAACCCAGATTGAGAATCGTCTCCTTTGGGTTTTGTACTAATTTTCATCACTTTACTTTTAGCTGGATTAATTTTTAATCCTTTTCCTTGGCACACTCGTTCAAACTCAAGCACCAAATCACGCAGTTTTTCTTTTGTATCAGCAATCAACACAGAATCGTCAGCAAAAGTAAAACGCTTATCTCTCAATTACCCTCATATAGATTCCATATCAGCTTCTTTCCCAATTCCCATCCATTTTCTTAAATATAACTATGTATACTTAAGATATTTAAAACACAAACAATTGGAAGATGTTAGGACAATAAACACATACCGTTGAATTCTCAAGAAGCAACTGTCTAACATTACATACAATCTTCCCTTCTCTTTCCTATCCAATAAACACATAAAATTTTTCAACAAGAAATATTCATATGATTGCAGAACAGAATAATAAAATAAGAATTATATCAATAATTATCTTATACTATCCTTTCTAACTTGTTCGTGAGTAAAAATTTTGAATCGCCTTATCTATACATAATTCCATTTATCCATACTTTCTGAAAATATTACTCCCATACACAACGGTCCCTCTTTGCATATAATATTTTAGCTTTTAATAATATATATATCTATAGTTATATATAATCTATATATATATATATATATAAATAGTAGATATATATATATATAATAAGTATATATGATATTACTTGAATAATATTATACTAACCTAGAATTTGAATACTATATATAAGTTATATAATGCAAACGGAGGGACGTTGTGGAGAATAATTAGAATATTGTAATATGGAATAAATGAGGTTTGATGTTTAAAGCTGATTAAAAACAATTATTAACACGAAACGTATGAGGTGTGTTAGGATTGATAGAAGGAGGATTATGGTAATGTAGAAGTTTATGCGTTAAATCAAGTGTTATGTCTCTCATGGTTTGTTTAATATCTTTTATACGATATGTAGTTAAGGATATGATAGGATTTTGGGAAAGTGATTTGGATATGAATCTAAATGAGGGTAATTTGGAGATAAGCGTTTACTTTCTGCCTGACGTTCTGTGTTGATTGCCGATACAAAAGAAAAACTGCGGGATTTGGTGCTTAAGTTTGAACGAGTGTGCTAAGGAAAAGGATTAAAAATTAATCCAGTTAAAAGTAAAGTGATGAAAATTAGTGCAAAACCCAAGGGAGACGATTCTCAATCTGGGTTGGATATCATAAAGGTGAATGGGAAAGCCTATCAGAGAGACTACAGTCTTTAGGTACTTAGGAATGGATATTGGGGCTTTCGGAGGCTTAGAAAAAAGAGATTGACCTTAGAGTTGCTGAGGGTGAAAGAGTATTAAGTAGCCTTAGAGGATTGCCAACGAGGGTAACCAGTCAATTGTCCTCTCTATTCGAAAAATATATTATAGTATAGTATATATAAATAATATATATATATAATAATTATTAATATATAATATATATATATATATATATAATTATGATAATATAAGTATAGTAGATATATATATATATATATATTATATATATATATATATATATATATATAATATATATATATATATATATTATTATATATATATAATATATTTATTATTATATATATATATACTATATATTTATATATATATATA
>JABUQX010037961.1:35000-37500 GCA_015478945.1 Trachelipus rathkii
GCACCCCACCAACCTCTTTCTCCAACCACCGCCCTTAATGAAAGAGATTTTGCAATGGATTATATACTTTTTGCACTATTATTGAAATTCAAATATAGGAAGGTTGTGCTTGGGAAGCATAAATTTTTCTGCCTTTTCTGTTGAGTGTATGTTTCCCTTATCATCATATATTTGCCCAGCATTGCTAAATACTCTCTCACTTGGAACACTAGTTGGGGAACAGGACGAGTATTTCCTTGCAAGTCTACTCAAGTGTTGGTAAACATTTTGCTTACTTTTCACCAACTGATACGATCATCATTTGTATCTAGTCGTTTTTCTTAGTGATAGTTTTCAATCATTTGCACTACATCTTTTGGTGTGTGTTTTTCAGCACTACTAGACTGTAGAAATTCTTCCAGTGAATCTGTTATTCATTTACTTGTAGAAGGTGTTGGTTCTGTAGATTTCGTTTTTTTTTCGTTAAACGGGTGGCGAATTAGGTCTAGTCCGAAGTCTGTTCGGATTGAAGTTTTTCAAAAAAACTTGCCTTTATGACGGGGATCTAAGTAAGTTGCAATAGTATGAAGGTCATTAATTTTCACAGAACCAAAGCGTTTTTCTAGCTTTAGTTTCATTACATCTTCCATTCTTTTTAAACCATCATCATTTTCATTTGAAGATGGTTCAAGCGTTGAGATTTATGGTATTATATCGGAGCCAGAAGCTGTAGAGGCACTGATTTTATTTGGTAATTTCTTCAAATGGCTTCAATAGCTTAATGCAGTGTGATATGATGTAATTTTCAACATTAGTAAGAATGTTATTAACTTTGGAATACGAACTGGCATACAAAGCAAGAGGTTCTATGAACAATACCTTTCTTTCCATCATATGAAGTGTACTTTTCCAGCGAGTTGGAACGTCTTTGATAACAGTAAGATATGGAATATCAAGCCGTTTTTGAATTGCCTTCAACTCATTTTCATTTTCTTTTTCATTTTCAGATTCATCTTGAGTATTTTTTTTTTTTAAATTCCTTTATCAAATCTCGATTCACAAAAAATATCCGCGCAACATCCGCAGGGCAAAGCGCGGATGTGGATGCGGATCTTAATAATGTGTGGATGCTCCGCGGATGCGGATGTTCCTCTCATCACTAATATATATATATATATATATATATATATATATATATATATATATATATATATATATATATATATATATATATATATATATATATATATATATATATATATGAGAGTATATATAATATATATATATATATAGCATATATATATATATATATATATATATATATATATATATATATAGAAAGAGTATATATATATATAGCAGTGAGAGAGAGAGGGTTGGGGAAGAGGGAGAATGGATCTGGACTGAGTGCATACGATGAAGCAAAGAACTCTGGGAGCTTAGCAGTCAGCCGGCACTCTTTTCGCCCCGCCTCACACTCGGGCGTAGGTTTAAACAGGGTACCGCTCATAAAGTGAAGAATAATACTAGGAACCGGGGATCAAGAAATACATAAAAGTTGCAATAGCCTGAAATCAAATTCATAGCAATAAAATACCCCTGATGTATTTTCACCATTCTAACTTTTATGTATTTCTTTGATCCCCGGTTCCTAGTATTTTTCACCATGCGTACCCTGATTGACCCTGCGCCTGAGTGTGAGCGGGAGGGGCTCGAGAGTGCTGACGCGTGGACAGCAGAAGTATTCCCGGGTTCTTCTTTTAGCTTATCGTGGCGTAGTGGTCAAATACTTTGCACGCTCCTCTTGGATCGAGGATCGAATCCCAGCATGGTGAAAATACATCAGTGGTATTTTATTACTGTGAATTTGATTGCAGGTTATTGCAACTTATATATATATATATATATATATATATGGTTGGTTGCATATGCCATTTACATATATATATATATATATATATATATATATATATATATATATATATATATATATATATATATATATATATATATATATAATAATTTATTTTATTGTTTAGAAGTGAAGAAGAAATTTTACCAAACTGAATAACATTTAAAAAAAAATTATTTGATCAAATATTTCGAAATTAAAATCAAAATAAAAATTAAGTCAAAATTAACATTTAAAACTTTAGAGGAGCTACAAAATTTTCTATTCCAGTCTTATAATATAATTTTCACTAAAATATTCTGTAAAGGAAGAAAAATTTGAAAATAGTTCTTTTAAATTATAATTTTGGATTACAAATAATTACATCTACTTCTAAGTGATATTTGGTCGATAATGGATAAAGTATTCAGCGCAGTCAAGGGAAGAAAAAAGAATTTTCATTGCATAATAATAATAATGATAACGATGAAGATTGATGAGTGGATGTTTCGTCGCGGTTAGATCATATGAAGATCTTCTTCGCAATGGCTATAGGGCGACAGGGCTAGCAACCCGGTCCTTTTCTTTTGCTTGCATTACTCTTGGAGCAGCGTTGGTATCTTGTGCTCC
>JABUQX010037961.1:40000-47065 GCA_015478945.1 Trachelipus rathkii
CAATTGTTTTCAATATTTTGTGTATGAGCAAATGAATGTGGATCAACAAAATTTTTGCTGTGGTTAACTGTTAGGTGTTTATATTCGAAGCCAGGAATTTTATCAATATTTTTATACGATGCAAAGCAATCAGAAATAATTGTCGTTTTAGGTTTTATTTTACTCTTTATACATTCGAGAAGCGTTTCTTCCCTTCTGTTCGGAATAGCAAATAAAAATACCTCTTTCGTCTGTCTGCATATTCCTCCAAACACCCACTGTTCTTGAAGAATTCTTCCTTTATTATTCTTTCTCTTGCTAAAGTATGTCTCGTCGATTTCGACTTCCATATGTTCTCCCCGATTTTTGTGTCATCATGAATAACATGAGAAGCACACACCTTAAAAAGAAATTAATATATTTTGTGATGTTTTATCAATTAAACGTAACCTAATATAAGTTAACCTAACCTAACCTAACCTAACCTAACCTAACCTAACCCAACCTAAACTTAACCAAATCTAACGTAACGTAATGAAAAAAAATTAAAAAACGAAATAAAAAAATATAATACCAACCTCACGCAGAAGATTGTTATAATCAACTGTTGTCTTGGCACTAATATTTAGCTCTTCTTTGCAGAACTTTATAGACGTTTGTTCTTTAGACCAACAATAAATAAAACAAAGAATGCTTCTCAAAGGCAATTTCAAACCTTCCAACCATGTATCTTTACGAACTGAAATTTCGCATCTACAGTTCTTTTTACTACATTGCCAAACAATACATTTACCTCCAAATCTTGATTTTAAATTCATGCAGTGATTATTTTTACATAGCTTAACTTGTGGAACAATATTAAATTCTTGAAAAATATTACAGGCTTCCATTTCACATTTTACACGCTCACGAAATGTTATTAAATTGAATAAGGAAGACATTTTTCTTTTATAAATGTTGAAAAATACACAATTTAGTTTTTATTCACGCAATAAAAGCACACGTAAACTTCTTCGTTGTAAGTCAATAAATAAAATAAATTTCAAATATATACTATATATATTATATCATTTTTGAGCTTCACACTAAAAAATTAAAAAAATAACAACTTGTCCGAATCCATAAATTCTTTTTATAAAAAAAAAAAATGTTGTGAAAAAAAAAAAAAACATATATATATATATATATATATATATATATATATATATATATATATATATATATATATATATATATATATATATATATATATATATATATATATATATATATATATATATATATATATATATATATATATATATATATATATAGTATATATATATGGATATGTATGATTATCAGCTTCCACCTTCATATACATATCGATTGAATGAATTCGAACACATTCTCATAAAATTGAAGTGAAAATGCTTAAAATCAAATTGAAACTTTAATACTAAAGCAGCTTCACACCTCTATAAATATTAAAAACATAACCTTTACTTAATGCATATATATATAATGTAATTTACTTTTATATTCATTATTTATTTCATCAGATGTTTAAAAAAAAAAAAAAAAAAAAATAATTAAAACCCCTCCTTAAAATTTTCCGCTGATTCTAAATTTTATAGGACCTTTTACGTTTTAAAACTCCGTCAGTTTTGATTTTTTAATATATTGCTAGTATATGATAATTAACAATGAATTTTGGTGACGGACATGTGATTCAAAAAATATATATGGACCCCTGGAGTCTTATGACCATTGAGATGACACCAACATGATGATCCAAAAACTGAATATCTTTAACATCTGACCTTTGATCAACTGACCTTAACACTTTTAAAAAAAATATTACATACATATTACATTATTATTATTATTATTCCTTACATTGTTTTATGTACAGTCAAGTTTTATAATTTAAACTAACGAATACCCCAGAGTAGAACGCATAGATATTAGGAGCCGGTCTCGGTTTCTGTGGACGAGACGGGGGGGTCGGTAGTCTCCTCTGCCCCCCCATCGGCTCGAGTCCTTAATGGAAATATATGCTTCCTTGAGCCTTAACCTCAACTTACTCGCATATTAATTGACTAAATAAAATTGCTTAAAAACTGAATATTATTATTTATATTATTTATTATTATTATTATTTATATTATTATTATTTTTATTATTATTATTATTATTATTATTATTATTTATTATTATTATTATTATTATTATTATTATTATTTTATTATTATTATTATTATTATTATTATTATTATTATATTAATATTTAATTATTATTGTCTGTATTACTATTATTATTTTGATACTAAATACGTTAAAAGAATAAATTCATACGTCTGAGAAAATTTTCCTGCATCAGTTTCTGTTAAAATGTTATTGTGAAACCATTCAAGATTATAAATTGTTTCCCTTTCCATTGTTTCAGAAAATATATAACTGTAAAAACAAAAAAATTTCACAATTTTGTCGCTAATAAAACTAATTATAAGTGAGCTTCCACACCTAAGAATATTAAAAAAACAAATCCTAATTATTTTTTAGATATTATTTAAATCTTACTTAACCAAACTTATAATAATTAGTAATTTAACTTCACTAAACTTGTTATTAATTTATTTCACTTTCCATTTAACTAAACTTATATAGTAATTTATTTAACTTCCATTATTGTCAATAAATAACTAACTAACTAATTAGAAAAAAAGTTCAATCTTTTAACACTATGAGGCGTTGCTGTTCATTGTGTTCGATTTAGTAGGTTTTAAAATAAAATCGGATTAAGTTTAACAGGAAGATGAAAAAAAAAAAAGAAATATATATATATATATATATATATATATATATATATATATATATATATATATATATATATATATATATATATATATATATATATATATACATATATATATATATAGCATATATATATATATATATATATTCAGTACAAAAATCTTTGCAGATTATAATTTTGTTATTAATGAGTGATTCAGATATATAAAAATAAATATATATATATATATATATATATATATATATATATATATATATATATATATATATATATATATATATATATATATATATATTAACTTACCCATCATATATATATATATTTGTATATATATATATAATACACATAATACACATAATAAGAATAATAATAATAATAATAATAATAATAATAATAATAATAATAATAATAATAATAATAATAATAATAATAATAATAATAATAATAATAATAATAATAAAAATAAATTTATGAATCATGTCCGCTATTGTTAGTATCATATACTACCAATAAAGAAACTGTAGGCCTTCCAGATTTTTTTAAAATTAAGTTGTTGTACCTTAGATAAGCTTTTAAAGCTATTCTTCAATAGTAATCTATTTACTTCCATTGTATAAACGGTTTTAATTATTTTGATTATATAAAGATAAATATCACTTAAGTAATGTAATAATAAAAAAATAATATTTAATAACCAAACGCAAGGATTTATTGCTAAAAAAACTGCTTTTACATGCTTTGATACAAGAAAAATTTATCGTATATATATATATATATATATATATATATATATATATATATATATATATATATATATATATATATATATATATATATATATATATATATATATATATATATATATATATATATATATATATCAGTGTACGATGTTTTCCTTTTACGTCTGGCAGCACAGGTATGTTAGCTGGCCTGGCCAATATAATACTATAGGAAAAATGAAATTCTACGTACGCCGATAGCATAGAATTTCATTCTTAGGAACAGAGTAGGAAAGAAAATTTCCAAATTAATTTAATTATTATAACCGTTATTACTAAAGTAGTTGTTTTTTTAAAATTTATTTTATAAATTAGTTTCTTTTTTTTTTTTCACTTTCATATAAAATAAAATTTCAATAATTTAGTTAACTTTATTATTTTAATTTATTTTATTAAAAAAGACTCAGAAATATTGTGTAGGAGCTACCTACCAACTCTATGTATTGTTGCCCCTGATATATATATATATATATATATATATATATATATATATATATGAGAGTGAGAGAGAAGAGAAAGAGAGGAGAGAGAGAGAGAGAGAGAGAGAGGAGAGAGAAAGAAAGAGAGAGAGAGAGAGAGAGAGAGAGAGGGGTGATGGACAGGAAGAAAGTGGAATGGAATGGAAGGAAGGAATGAGAGTGGAAACGGGAGCGACGGAGTCGCATGGCATGGTCGTGAGTTCGAATCCTAGTTCGGATCCTAGGTAGAAATTACCTAGAAAGTTCTCCTCCTTGAATAGGGCTATGCCCGTGAGGTGTGAACTTTTTCCTATAGAAAAAAAAATATATGTAAAAAAAAAAGGG
The DNA here is from genome assembly GCA_015478945.1 of Trachelipus rathkii. Taxonomy (NCBI): domain Eukaryota; kingdom Metazoa; phylum Arthropoda; class Malacostraca; order Isopoda; family Trachelipodidae; genus Trachelipus; species Trachelipus rathkii. The sequence continues at coordinate 44,362 of JABUQX010037961.1, forward strand.
GGGAGCCGACGGGGGACAGAGGGGGGTTCTTCACCTCCGTAGGGAGGGGGGCGGAGGAACCCCGCGACACCCAAATACTAAAGAGCGGGGTTCCTGGAACCCTCCCCGGAGTGGGGGAAACAGTACTACTCCTGTCGTTCCCCGGAAGGCCGAGAGACCCCGACTCCTGCCATTTTTGCGGTTTACCCTTGGGTATTCCTTTAGTTAAAAAAAAAAAATTAAAACTGACGGAGTCGTAAAACGTAAAAGGTCCTATATATTTTTGAATCATGTCCGTTACCACTTAAATTGATTGTTAATATCATATACTAGAAATATATTAAAAAAAAAAAAAAAAAAAAAAAAATTCAAAACTGACCCAAGCGTAAAACAGAAAAGGTCATATATATATATATATATATATATATATATATATATATATATATATATATATATATATATATATATATATATATATATATATATATTTGTATATATATATATATATATATATATAGTATATATATATATATATATATATAGGAAAGAGTATATATATATATATATGGTGGTGTGTATAATGAAAGGGACAGGCCTTGTAATATAGTGAATAAAGAAAATATAGAAATTGATAATTCAAATAATATCGAATCAAATTTAGCTCTTAATATTTAATCTTTAGATTAAATCGTTATTTACCATTTAAACCTAAATAAATTGTACGTAATTTTTATTGCATTTCCCCAATCAACCAATAGGAAAATTTTTAATTATTATTCGAGCGATGTTTAAAAACACGTCTTTCGAGAAAAGTTGCTCCGCCTAAGATATGTCGTTCGGAAAAACCGTTATGAATTTATAAGGATTAAAATACGCTCAAGACAATTATTGCTTAATAATATAATTAATGGGTTGTTGTTGTTGTTGTTGTTGTTGTTGTTGTTGTTGTTGTTGTTGTTGTTGTTGTTGTTGTTGTTGTTGTTGTTGTTGTTGTTGTTGTTTTCTTCTACTTCTGCTTCTACTTCTCCTACTACTACTACTACTATTAATGGAAATGGGAAATTTGAAGGTACAATTATTTGGCTTTAAAATGTTCTGACAATAACCTAGGCGATGAAAGTTGATTTAGGTGCCCTCGTAAGTAAGTAAAGGAGACAATTAATTTATATAACAAATTGAAGATAAAAAGAAAATAAATAATTTTAGGCGCTTAATAACAAATAAAACGTAACATAAATAATAACAATAAACAATTCCATAGATTTACTTACCTCCGCGCAGTGAAAATGTTATGAGTCCCCGAAAGGTAGCCAATAAGAGAAATCTATGTGTGAGAAGCTCCGCCAATTTAAATGATATTTCTGAGTGGGATTTGAGAAGTGATTATGTTAATTGTTACTTTACATTTGTTTTCAATTTGTGGAAATGACTATGAATTATTAGCTTATTTGCAATTTAAAAAATTGATTTTAAATAAAAAGAGATGTGGGAAGTGTCAGAAAAATTGTGCAATTTACCGAAATAGTGATAAATTCGTATTCCTGTGTTCTCGATGTAAGAAACGGTTTGAAAGTGCCCCAAAGCCATATTTCTTAAATAAGGTGAAAATAAAATATGTCACATTCTTCCAACTAGTGTTATTTTTTTTATCCGATGTGCCTGCAAGTGCTGTGTTAAATTAAGTAAAAGTAAGTAAAAATGTAGTAATATACTATTATAATTTTTTTAGGGAAGTCTGTAGCGAAGAAATATATAATTCAACAGAAAAAATGGTTGAAGTAAATAAAATTGTAGAAGTGGACGAATCTGTATATATATATAGTGAGAGAGAAAGATAACTGAAAGGAAATGGGGTGACACTTTGGTAGGGAACAACGTTAAGATGCCTGGTTTGAGCACGATGGATGGGACGGAGTTCTACTGTCCCTGTCGGTTTGAGTTCTTATGTGGGGTCAGAGAAAAAAACTATCGATATTTATATCGATATTTTTCGATATATCGATAATATCGATATTTTACACGCCTAGAACATCTATTTACCTATCATAGAGGGTACTTGTCGAAATTTTTTTTAAATCCGACCTCCCGTTCCGAGGTTACCTAATTCAACTTTGTCCAACCTAATCTTTATTGTATTTTATTATATATATATATATATATATATATATATATATATATATATATATATATATATATATATATATATATATATATATATATATATATATATATATATATATATATATATATATATATATAACCGTTTTTTCTTAAAACTAAAGAATACCCCTAGGGTAGAACGCCAAGATGTACAGAGTCGGAGTCTCTCGGCCTCCCGGTTAACGACGGATGGACGAAGTCCCCCCCACTGTCCCCCCCCGTCGGCTCGAGCCCCATAAAAATGTAAAAAAAAATATCGATATTTATATCGATATTTCGATATATCGATAATATCGATATTTTACACGCCTAGAACATCTATTTACCTATCATAGAGGGTACTTGTCGAAATTTTTTTAAATCCGACCTCCCGTTCCGAGGTCACCTAACTCAACTTTTCCAATCCTGACCTTACGATTTCTTTATAGATCGGACAATCAATTAGAGAGAAAGAGGAGAGAGAGAGAGAGAGAGAGAGAGGAGAGAGAGGAGAGAGAGAGAGAGAGAGAAAGAGAGAGAGGAGGGAGTGGAAGGAATGGAATGGAATGGAATGGAATGGAATGGA
>JABUQX010037962.1:0-18810 GCA_015478945.1 Trachelipus rathkii
ATTCTGTATACTTGTGTCTCTCTTCACTCTTAGGTCTGAATATTCAAACTACTCATCATAACTCTTTCCTATTAAAAAATCGACTTATCATTTTATCAGCGGAAATACAACATGATTTCTATGGGAGGCGTAGTCCTTGAAGCAACAAACCTCCTGATCTTTCTGCGTACCTAATTGTTACTGTTTAAATGATAAACATGGGTTGCTTTTCAAAAGCCTCATAACTCAGCTTCTCATATATTACTTGGCATATATACATCTTTCAAACAACTTATAATATCTTCTTTGAAAAAACTTCATCTAATTCCAATCTTTTCTGACTTAATATTCTTGATATTTCTTCTTCTCGTGATCTTCTCATGAAGGATCATCTTTAAGTTTTTTTTTCTAATAATTTTTAGGAAATTTGGGTGTTCCAAGGCTCCTTCGTAACTCCTATCTCACCACTTTACAAGTTGATATCTCTGCATATGTGGTGCGCTGTGGTTACTGCGTTTTGGCGTTTTAGGGTAGAGGTTATGGTAATCACATAGTCTTGGGAATGTTTCTCACTATATTTGCGTTCTTCCTGAGTGAATGAGGGGTAATTCTAGTAGGGGCTTGTCGACGTCCTTTAAACTCTCCTTGATATTCTGTCTCACCTTAATATCTCTAAAGAGAGATCTTTGATGCCTTTGCGGGACTGGGTTGAGTACTATTTTCCTTTCTTCTCTTCATTTGTGCGTATATCGATTATTATCTATTATCTATTTGATTTGACCTTGCTCTTTGTGATAATTTTTTTATAGTCATGACCACCCGGCGGTTTGAGTGAGGTGTTCGGCTGGGCCCATTTAGTATATTTCAGACAATCCGCATCTCTTTCGCTGTCTCGAGAGTCTTTCTCTGCCCCATACTTAAAACTGCTATGCTCAATTGCTTATCATGGTTACTCCATGTGGTAAAGTTCGATAAACACACCCCTCAATTATTTGTTTTTTTATCTACTTTCTCTTTGATTTGCTATCAATATTCCAATCTCTGAGTATTGGAGATGTCAGGCTTTTAAATTTTGGCTCACTGAAATTTTTGCGGAGGCACACTTTTTTCCATGAAATATGCTATATTATTTAGTATTATTTTAGTTATGAGTATTTTATATAAGTATATATATTTCCATTGTTGTAATATATGATTTTATTATGGAGTTTATAATAACCTATGATATTATATTATTGTATATGTATTTTTAATTATTATTTAGTGTATGGGTGTTAGGTAGTTGTGTTATGATAGTTATTATTAGTTATTATTAGTGGTTTTATCAGTTCAAATTTTATATAAATGATAAATGTCTGCTCTTAATTTTTAATATATAAAGAAGTACATGGGAAAGATAAACTGTTTAAAAAGAAATTCTTTTTTTCAAATAATTAACTTGTAACTCAACCTCTTTTTGCCTTACACTCTCAGATTTGCAGTGTAGCAGAATATTTTTTTTTTTTAACCTTCTTTTTTTATAGAAGATGGAAACAAATTCAATAAAATGTTGATTCAAATTTTTTAATTATTGTTATCGTAAATAATTTTTGATTTTTATTATTTTTTTTAAAGGATTGAGGTTATTAATGTTTTCCACCCATTTACTACATATCTAAGTATGTAATTAAGGATATTTACCATATGCTTCACTTATGCTTTTTCACTTTGAGCAATTCTTTTTTATTACTTATTTATTAGAAAAAAACAAGCAAACAAAAAACCATTAAAAACAAACAAAAAAAAAATTGTTTTTTTTAGTTAAACAAAAAAAAAAGAAAAGTTGATTGTTAAACATGGTTTAAAATGGTTTAAACCAAGACAACCCTGTATATTGTAACCTAACTTACGTTGGCCGAACACCCGAAATTAATTCTCCACAGCACCCATTATATTGCAAATGCCTCACCAGTCACAGCACTCAGTTCACCTCTAAATGTGTGCTGCCCCGTCTCGCCCAATCCTTTATCTAACATATGATAGGTTGCTGCAGAGAGACATTCCTATATACCAGTCTGTGGTAAATTCATCTGATAAAAGAAGAGTCAATTTTCTCATAGTCAAAAGAGGGTTTGTCAGCAACTGGGGAAGTACGCGAACAGCAGCTATAAAGTAGAAATTTAAAGTAAGTCAATAGCTCTTTCGTGATCGCGTTAAGATTAAGGGTGGTGTGTCGCCAACGTGGTTGCTTTTGTCTTTCAAGATTATCTCACACGTGTCGCTTGAGTTATATATACACATGTCAATCAAGTTTACATATTCATAACATTATATATTATACTGATATTATTTATATTATTTTGAGTGGAGTCTTATCTATCTTATGCGTATCATGTGCGTACTTTTAGTTATTAGTATATTAATGTATTAATCTTAAGTTTTTAATTATTATATTGTTCTTACTATCATAACGTATAATTATTATGGGCTATTATATATATATACTATGCCGGTGTGAGTTATTCTTCTTTTGCTCTATCTATACTTGATATTATATTTTCGGTTATTTATTATTATTCTAGTACTCATTCTTTGTTCTCTTTGTTCTCTCTTCACATCTTCCTTTTATTCCCAATGCACTGATCTTAAGGAGGTTGTGCGTTGACAGCTGTCTGTTGGTAAGTAACAGTGATAACGACACTAATAGTAATTTAGGACAACATGTCGAAAAGAAGCCCAGCCCTTGGTACCACCCCGCCTTGTACAATTATATTATGTAGTTAAGCCCTTCTCGTCGCAGTCAAAAATCAAGGCGCATAGAGCCTTCACGGGACCGCGTTAACGGATTCCCTCACTTCATGGTAAATCTCGTCAAGTTGTATGTTCTGGTGTGTCTATTCCTCCTGCTCCCATGGTTGCCCACTCTTATCATACTTCCTTTATCATAATCACTCCCTGCCCATTTCTCTCTTTGCTATCATGCACCTTTCCTTTCTCGCCTCTTGCCAACTCACATTTCTCTCTTTCCTTCAGACATCCTTTACTGACTCAATCCACTTTTTCTTCGGTCTGCGTCCAGCCGGTTCGTGTGGTTCCTAACACACACTTCACCATCTATATATACATTTCTCTGCTTAAGGCCAACCGCGTAATCCTATCATGTTTCTTCAACATGACAACATACTCAACATAATTTGCTTATCGATTTCTCTTCGTTTACCCCTTGTACTTCACACCACAATGTCTTGTGTTCAACTCTCCTAATACGTTCATTCCTCATTTTATCAATTCTCTCACACCGTAACATGCGGCTTTCTAGAGAGTTTGTCCATGAGGTGAAGTCATCTCATTTGACTTAGATTAATACTTCTTATGGCATGACCATAGTCTCACTGTAGCTTTTGGCAGTATATCACGAGGAACAAAAATACCCCCTCATAGGCAGACCTAGCCGTTTGGTGCACTCCAGACTTAGTCTTTGTACATTCACCAACGATTTTATCTTGCAGTTGCCAAGCGCGACCTTCCCGCTGTGCCAGTTTGTCGCGATCAACTTCCTATCTACACTCGGCATCGATTCCTTTTTCCCTTTTTCTTCATTTAAACATATAATTCCTAAATATTTAAATCTCAGACACTTTCCAGCGTGCGCTTATCTCGTCCTAAGCATAACTGTGAACACATGAGGACTGTCCCCTCACAACCATAAAGCAGAGTAGTTATTGAGAGGGATTTATATGAGAATACGAGTGTCGCGACGGCAGAGGCGGTACTCTGGTCTAGGTCCAGGATACCTGTAACCTGCAGGCTTTGGTTTTTCGGCACCGTTTTTTGTGGGGTGGAAATTTTGTGCAACCTTCCTCGCAAGAAGGTGTTGTGCATAGCGGTAATGATGGAGCAACCGGCGTACGTTGTCCACCTCCCCCATACTTTTGCCCCCTCTCCCCCCTGCCCCGCCCTAATTTTTTTTTGAGAAACACACTTATGTTTTTCCAGATTTACGTTAGTTAGACTATTTAAGTCTTGTGTAGTTTATTTTTGTTTCATGTATCTTTCATGAAGGGACTTTTTATCTTTAATGGTGTACCTGGTTGTTTTTTCATTGCGTCCGCAATTTTGTTTTTATAAAGCTTTTTGTTAATTTATTTTCAATCGTCGGGATTAATCGCAAATTCATCGTCGCGTTCGACCGCGTTTAATCGTCGCAATCATCGTCATTGTCGCGTTTAATCGTCGCGTATCAAACTAGAAAAATTGGCGTCTTTTTTTCTCTTTTTTGTTTTTATTTTTCTGTAAATCCGAAAGCCTCGTTTTTCTATTACTCATCTTAACTTTTTATTTCCGAAGGAATATTTTCTAGTTATTTTTCCACATAGGATCCATAAGTTATGTGATTAATTTATCTGCACCTGAAGTTGCATTCCGTAGTTTACACTTCACTCACTGAGCTTATGTACATTTTTTGACACACACACAGGTACCCTCATTCACCCCGTCCGACCCCCTACCATCTTTCGGTTTTTGTCTTTCTTGGTCCTGTTTCCGACTTGTTCATCGTTTTTCTCTATTATCTTTTGCCATCATGTTGCTTGTATCTCATTCACTGCGGTTTGTGATCTGGCAATGTTGAGCTTGTGCGTGCTCTCCAAGGAGGCTCTTGCACCAAGTCCGGCCTATATGGCCATAGGTTGTTTCATTGTATCTAGGGTTTCAAGAATTTATTGCATTTCTAATATGAGTACTGTATTATGATAGTATATGTAGTATATATTCCAATAAAAATCGCAAGTGTTTATTGAAATGCATATTATAGCATTTTGATTTTATATATGTGGGTTATGTTGTTGTAGTTTAGGTCACTATATTGAGTATGATTTCAGTATTATATGGGTATATAATGTATCGCTATTAGTTAGATGTGTTATATAATTTATAGTTTAGGTTGATTTGGCTATAGTTTTTCTAGTGTGATGATTAGTATTATTTATGGGTTATGCTCTTGACATCTTCTGAAAAGTGCTCTTCGACAGTATCGTCTCTGGCTGAATCTCCCTTGGGCCTTTCTTCATGTGTCGGCCACAGTGGGTCCATGTTTTATACTAACTGTACTTAGTGTCAGAAGTGAGGTGTTTATACTAATTGTTATTGCCATGGCGTTTGTGCGCATATGGCATGTATATTTGTTTGCTTTAATCTCATGGGGCGCGGTTCGCATTAACATCTTCTATTCGTTCTGATGCGAATCATCCCACCCACAAGAATGAATAACATTAAATTGTGGGAATTTAAAAATGTGACCTAAGTATTCCATGTCTACTTATACGCGATAGACTGGAACTCGCGACCCGTAGCCTCTAAGGAATGTGATTATGGTACTTTTAACTAATTGGGCTTGCTCGATCTGAATCACCTTCTAATATTGAAACAAATGTGGGTATCTTTTATTATGAGGTATACCGCTTTCATAACTGTCTAGCACAAATTTGTGGAAATAGCTATTTCCATATTAAAAGTTAGAAAAAGCGCATCGTCCGATTTACATTTGAATAGGATTCTGCATTATATATACTTATATATTTATTTATGGAAATATTTTTTTATTTATTTAGGACGTCTATCGTATTTAGTTGGATTATTTGAGTATGTATTATATATTAGTTGTTATGGTATATAGTAGGTGAGTGAGGTATGGTTATTTATGTTTTATAGTATTTTATATAGTATGTGAATACGAACAAAAAGGTTCACAGTATATTGGTGGTATTAGGTTCTATTATGTTAATATGTGTATTCTATTAGTATATTTTTTAATATTTTTAGTTGTTATGTTTATAGTATTTTATTTATAGGAATATGATTGACTTTTGTGCTGTGAGAGAAATGTAGATATTAGGTAATATATTTTATATGGTACATAGTACCCTGAATGTAGTACTTATTATTTTTTTATATTATGCTTAGTTGGTTTATAGGTTGATGGCTTATCTGTTTTACGTAGAGTATGTAGTGATATCGGGATATTTATTATTTATTTAGTTTAGTGTATATTATTGATTATATGGTTGGTTAATGTATTCAAGTAAAAAACTAATGGATATTATATATTATTATTATCATATCTATTATATACTACATATAGTATATTTAATCTTGTCTGTGACCATGTATATTTTCGTACATTCGACCTTGCGGATAACCTCCTATACTCTTGTCCAGTCCGTATCCCTCTAAGCCTAAACTCTGCAACCTAACCTGACCTTACCTAATCATAACTAACCTAACTCACCTACCTAATACTATACCTAATCTCTTACCTAACCCACGCGTTATACCTAACCTAACCACCTAGCGTACATCTCTATACCTAACTCACACCTATCCAACTTTCCTTGCCGCTAGCTACCAGCTCCGCTTGAGCTCATCCAGGTAGACTGACAGTGCCTGTAGCCTTTGGTAGGTAATCTGTGCTTAACATGAGGTTTCTATGAGTGTAGAGGAACTTTGTACCTTGTATGATCGTATCTCCTAAGCGTATTTTCCAGTCCTGTTCAAACCATACACACACACACAACTGTGTTTTGGTTCTCGAGCGAGCACGACACACTACGCGAGGTTGTTTGTTTGTTATTTTGGTGTTTGGGTGGTCAGGGTTTTGGGGTTGTTTGGGGGTGGGCAACGCAGCAGCCACACACGATCATCGACGAGCTACTATGGCATCTACACACACACTACACTACGACTTATACTTATACACATACACACTTATACTTAAACACACACACACACACAATCAATCAACACACACACACTACACATTCCAGCACACTATGACACTTATACACTAACATTTCTACTAATGACACCTTATACACACATTGTCACTTTTAAGTGACACTTACATTTTCATAGACAGTTGGCTGTACATTGTACAGCTTATACCGTGTCGAGTCACAAACACAATCATGCTATCATTATCTATCGACATGCCACTTTTACTCTTATATTATGTCTACACATTCATACTAATAGACACTTACTACTACTCACCATAGACCTTACACTTTACATTTACAATCTTATACAACATGTATACTAACATCAATCGTACCAACCCCTATTGGTCTATCCATGGGTCAATATTTAAAGCTCTATCCTTAATTTTAGGCACATTAAACATTTTTATTAAAAACATATCACTTAACAGATTATCCTTATAAGTCAGTAAATACTAGTAAATCAATTAGATGTGTTAACTTAAATCACCTAGGAATGGGATTAGGAATGCTTTTTTGTTTATCTGTTTTACTGGCTTTACTCATTTATTTTTGAACTGTTTATACTTATATGTTTTAATCTGCTATTAACTCACATAATATTTATATAAACATTAACATACCTTAAAGACAGTTTAAATTCAGTAAAATCTAAATAGAGGGTATACCTTATACACCTATGGGGGGAAATTAGTTATGCTTTTGTCTTTATATCATGTTATTTACGCTTTAAACTCTGTTTAACTGCTTTAACTCATGTTTTTACTGCTTTAACTCATATGTTTAACTGCTTTAACTCACATATTCCATTAACATTATACATAACCTTAAAAGCAGTAATCATGTAAATCAATAAGAGGTGGTGACCTTAACACAAGGGGGGGGGGAGTTAGTATCGCTATTGTTTTCTGCTTTATCTGCTTAAGCTCAAATGTTCTTACTGTTCTTTAACTTCTGCTTTTACTGGCTTTAAGCTTCGCTTTAACTGCTTTAACTTTTCTGCTTACTTTGTTTTTAGACTTGAAAGTTTTATTATACTGCAAAACTCTTTATATTTTATTAAAACTATTAATGTTCTTTTTTTATTTTGTTTTGATACTTTCTAGTGTTTTTTTTTATTATTTATTTTATTTATTTTAACTTCATTATTAGTATTTATTATTTTATTTATTATTTTAATTTTTTATTACACTTTAGTGTGGATTTACTTCATGCTCTAGGCTATAACTTTTTTTCATAGAGATTGATCATTTTTTTTTATTTTTCTGTATTTCATCATTCACGATCACACACACACTATTCATTTTCTTTTTTTGACTCACAACACAGTTTCACATACACTTACTGAGCATATATTAGTTGTTTCACGACATTAATATCTATTATTGACACTATACACACCATGTCACTATCGACACTTTATAACACTACATCTACCTATTGATCCTTTACATTTTGAGCCATAGACACTTTTAGCATTACACTTATACATCCATATGCGGTCACACACACATTCACTATGATACCTTAATACACAACATTCACGTATGACACATACATTTGTCCGCCATTAGAGCTACTTTAATCATTTACACTTACACTCCATCAGCTACAGGAGGTTACTACACTCACACATGATTACTTACATCGCACAGAATTTACTTAACTCTACTACATCAGAATTTACTTAACACACCAGATTAGCTTACACTTGCACACAGATATTACACACACACACACACTACACAACAATCACGACACACAGCAGCACAGGACTACTACACACAAAAAACTAGCAAACCATTGCTTTTGTGATACTTACTACTACTATATATTACGTATATATTTTTAAGAACATTTTTATGTTTTTTAATTTAAACGTACATTTATATTTATCTGTACATCACGTTTTTCATAATAGGTAGAGAGAAATTATTTCAAAGTTGGTTTAAACTGTTATTAATTATAAACTCAATCATCTACTTTGAGCGAATAGAATTTTTAGTATCACGTTTCAATAGTTTTTGTTTATAAATTTTATAACTATCAAGTTTTAAAAATAAAACTTTTAACTAAAACAAATAATTGAAATTTTTATTAAAAAACATATATTTTAGCGTTATCCTTAAAGCAATTAATAGGTCATGAATCAAGTAAGGCACCCCTATGCACCCCCTTCTACATCGAAAGTCTATGCCACGTTTTTTGTTCTATTGATTCTTACTGTCTTTAACATCTCTTTAGCCGATGTAATAAGTATAAAATACAAAATAAAAGTTACTTCTCTGCTAAACATAACATGTATTTTAATAATCATTCTAAAGATTTTTATTTAAAATAACAATTATTCACTTACATTTATATGATTCACTCGATGTATAAAATCAAAAATAATTTCAAAAGTTATTTTTAAAATATATTCGGGTTTCTTTATTATTAATTATTATTATCTTATGTACATTGACCATCCATCACGAGATAAACAACAACCAACCCGCACTCCTTAACAAGATACAAAACTGACCTCCTCTACCTGTAAAAATGTGTGAAATAACTATTGTAGGTCTGAAAATCTTTAGGAACTAATCCTTTTTGTAACCCCGAGGCGATTTAAGCCTAATTCCAGGTCAAAAATATATTTCAACTGACCTTTTTTCTGTAAATGTGGTTGCAATACTACGAGTGGTGACCCTAAATAATGTAGGCCCTAAATTTTGGGTATGCCTTTTTTTGTAGACGCGCTATATTTAAAATCCTAAATACCGGGAGTCAAAGGTAATTCACCGAATAAGAGCAATCTGAATTCATTTGTAAATATTAAATTCGTTTGTTATAATATATTCACAAACTGAAACATGATGGATCGGAAAGATCCTTTAAGCAGGTAAAAAGGAAATGTTTTGCTTACTTTGTTGATTGTTAGGGAATTCTCTTATCTCTATATGACCTTCCCTGGTGTCGGGTGGTGCTGTGTTTAGATAAATATATTATATTTGATTGGTCGAGATTATTTTATACGTCTTTTGAAAATTAACGTTGTCTTTTAAACTTAGTAGTAGAAGTAGTTGTGGTTGTATTATTATTCCAAACCCAAACTCACTTGTTAATCGTAGCCATTTTATAGCTGTTAAGCGGTGCACTAGTTGTCTTGATTTGTTTTAGGAAGTGTTTGTATTTATTATACTTATAGTAGTAATATCATATTTATAATAAAATACTATTACATTGAGAATAATTATTAATTTACTAGATATAGGATAATAATTAATTTCACATCATGGTTTCGTGAGAGAGCTAAGCCACCAGGGGCTCATATGATAGCGCTCCACTCGATATAGGCAGCCAATTCTCCTGCGCCAGCAGTCGTGCGCGGCCCGCAGGCGGAATATTTCGCCGAATGAAATATATATATTATAGTATGTTATATATATTATATATATATATATTAGTAATATTAGTATGTAATATAATATATAATATATAATATATATATAATTATATTATATATATAATTTATATATATATATATGTGTATATTATCTATATATCTTATATATATTATAACTATCTAATATATATAATATATAATATATATATATATATATTATATAGACATTTGTTTATATATTTATTTAAAGGGCATTCAGACGGAGCCCCATTAGTTAAGTCCTATACACTTCCTTAAGAGGATACTTTATTCCTTGGAGACCCTACTTTTTTTGAAGTTGAATCAAAAAATTTTCAATCATTTTTTTTTAATTTCTTGATTATTAGAAAAATTCCTCCTGAACATCATGTGTAATTATTTTTTAAAAAATTCTAATGGTTGTATCATAGGAGTACTTGGAAAATTTATTCTAGAGAGGTTTCGAACTAAAATAAATCTTCAATTCCAGTCCAAAATTTTAATTCCCAGGTTGGTTTGTTAAAAATAATAGGTTTTTATTTATAAATTATAGAAATCCTTTTTTTTCTCAACCTCCCCACCCATGTCTTCGATTTATCTCAGTTCAAATAAGTGGAGTCAGAAGCGGAGCCGAGCCGCGAGAGCCGGAGCCGGAGCCGGAGCTTGGTGCTGGTGCCGGTTGCCGGTGCCGGAGCCAGATCCTTGTGTAAACCTCATGTCAAGCAGTAAGGTTTTAGATCTTAGATTTTATTGCCAGAAAACGTACTGAACAATTTTTCAAATAGTGCAGAATCCTATGTCGGATCCGGAGCGGAGTCGAAGCCAGAGCCCGGTGTCGGAGCCGGAGCTAGAGTATGAATTTTTTCAAAAAAATATTTTTTTTTAGGTGAAAAATTTTATTGCCAGATAGACGGCGACAGTTATCTAAAAGTAGTGCAGAAACCTATAGTCCAGATTCCGGAGCAAGAAGCGAAGCCAAACGGATCCGGAAGCCGGATTCCGGAGCTGGATCCTGGGTATGAATCTTTTTTCGGGAAATATTTTTTGGTGAAAAATTTATTGTCAGAAGACGTGCCGAACAATTTTCAATAGTGCAGAACCTTAGCCGGATCCGGAGCCGAAGCCGAAGTCAGCCGGATCCGGAATCCGGACCGGATCCTGGGTATGAATTTTTCTTCAGAAAAATATTTTTTAAGGTGAAAAATTTAATTTCAAATAGAGACGTGCTGGACAATGTTCAAATAGTGTAGAAACATTAGTGGATCCGGAGCCGAAGCCATAGTCGAATCCGGAACCGTATCCGGAGCCGGATCCTGGTATGAATTTTTTTGGGAAATATTCCTTTTTGTAAAAAACTTTGTCAGAAGGCGTGCCGGAACAATTTTCAAATAGTGCAGAAACCTAAGTCGAATCCCGGAACAAGCTGAAAAGTCTGAAGCCGATCCGAAATCCGATCCTGGGTATGACCTTTTCTTCAGAAAATATTTGTTTTGAGTGAAAAAATTTATTTCAGGATAGACATGCTGACATTGTTTCAATAAAGTCTAGAAAACATTAGTCGGATCCGGATGCCGGAGCCGGAGCCGGAGCCTGATCCTGGGTATGAAATTTTTTCGGGAAAATATTTTTTTTCGCAAAAATATTGTAAGAAGGCGTGCCGAACAATTACAAATAGTGCAGAAACCTTAGTTCGATCCGGAGCCGGATCCAGATCCGGATCCGAGATCCGGATCCGGATCCTGGGTATGACATTTTCTTCAGAAAATAATTTTTTGAGGTGAAAATTTATTTCAGCGAAAGACATGCTGAACAAGGTTCAAATAGTCTAGAAACATTAGTTGGAGCCGAAGCGAGCCGGAGCCGGAGCCGGAGCCTGAAATCCTGGGTATGACTTTTTTTCGAGAAAAATTTTTTTGGGTGAAAAATTTATTGTCAAGACGACGGACCGAACAATTTTCAAATAGTGCAGAAGACCTTAGTTGGATTTCCGTGAGCAGAGCCCGAAGTCATAAACGGTTCCGGAGCCGGATCTCGGGCTGGATCCTGGGTAATAATTTTATTTCGGGAAATATTTTTTTTGTTAAAAAATTTATTGCAGAAGACGTGCCTAAACAATTTTTTCAAAATAGTGCAGAAAACCTTAGTCAGATCCGGAGCAGAGGCCGAAGTCATAACCGGATCACGGAGCTGGATCGCTTGGTTTTATTTTTTTCGGAAATGTATTTTGTTGGTGAAAATTTATTGTCAGAAGACGTGCCTATACACAATTTTCAAATAGTGCAGAAACCTTGCCGGATCCGGAGCCGAAGTCGAAGTCAGATCCGGAGCCGAGTCGAAGTCAGAGCCGAATCCGGATCCGGATTCGGATCCTGGGTATGAAATTATTCTTCAGATAAATATTTTTTAAGGTGAAGAATTTATTTCAACAAGAACGTGCTGAACAATTTTAAGATAGTGTAGAAACATTAGCGGATCCGGAGCCGAAGCCAATGTCACATCCGGAGCCGTATCCGGAGCCGATCCTGGGTAATGAATTTTTTTTCGGGAAATATTTTTTTTTTTTGTAAAAAAACTTTTTTTAAGAAGGCGTGCAGAACAATTTTCAAATAGTGCAGAAACCTTAAGTCAGAACCCGGAGCCGAAGCTGAAGTCTGAGCCGGATCCGGAGCCGGATCCTGGTTATTAATTTTTTTCTCAAGAATTATTTTTGAAGGTGAAAAATTTATTTCCAGGAAACGTGCTGAAACAATGTTCAAATAGTCTAGAAAACATTAGTCGGATCCGGAGCTGCGGATCCGGAGCGGAGCCGGATCCGGAAGCCTGAGACTTTAAGAATTTTTTTTTCCAACAAATTTTTTTTTGGTGAAAAAATTATGTCAGAAGACGTGCCGAAAATTTTCAAAAAATAGTGCAGAAACCTTAGCTCCGACTCCGGAGCCGAAGCCGAAGTCGGATTCTGGAGCCGGATCGCTTGGCCCGATCCTGGGTAAATGAAATTTTTTCCGAAAAAATATTTTTTTTAGGTAAATAATTTATTGAGAAGACGTGCTGAAACATTTTCAAATAGTGCAAGAAACCTTAGTCGATCCGGAGCCGGATCTGCCGAAGTCGGAAGCCGGAGCCGGATCCGGATCCTGGGATATTGATTTTTTTTTTTCAAAGAAAATTATTTTTATGTGAGCTTTTTAGTCAGAAGACGTGCTCGAACAATTTTCAAATAGTACACGAACTTT
Organism: Trachelipus rathkii; assembly: GCA_015478945.1. NCBI lineage: Eukaryota > Metazoa > Arthropoda > Malacostraca > Isopoda > Trachelipodidae > Trachelipus > Trachelipus rathkii. The sequence goes on from JABUQX010037962.1 coordinate 13,371, forward strand.
AGTTGGATCTCGCAGCCGGATCTGAATTTAGCTGGATCGGAGACCGGATCCTAGGTATGAAATTTTCTATATAAATATTTTTTAGGTGAAAAATTTAATTGCCAGAAGACGTGCTGAATATTTATTTACAAGTCAGAATCCTTAGTCGGAGTCGAAGCCAAAGTCGAAGCCGGAAGCCGGAGCCGGAGCCGGTTTTCAGGGTAACGGGAAATTATTTTAGTTGGTAAAATTATATTTTTTTACATTTATGAATTACAATTCCAATTTTTTTTAATATTAATTTTGAAATATGGTGACAGGGATGGAACGAAACTTCCTTTTCTGCTAGAAAAATTTCAAGAACTAGTTTATATTACCAGAAGCTTAGTCTTCTGGTTATCCCAAGAAGAAAAGAAATTTAAACCTAGGGTGTCCTAAAGTCTTGTTACGCTGAGAGGGTAATACCCTTCTTGGGAGATGAATAAAAATTATTTTGAAATATTTACATAAAAAAAACCTATGTGCAGCGAACTCGGATTACAGATCATTATTGTAATTTAAAAACTATTTTAATATTAATATTAATATAAATAATATTAATATATTTAATATTTACCTCGCACCAGGTTTTTACGAAAGAAATCTATGATAGCCTGCCTAGCATGAGATAGACATAAGGAATTTCTCATGTCAGACAACATTTTAGATGACATTTGAAATTCTAAAGAGGAGAGTTGCTTTCCAGATTGATAATTATTAATAAATAAATCGCCTGGACAGATGGATACTATCCACGCATCTCATCAAAATTTGAAAGACATATTTAGTGAGCCTTTGACAATGCCTTTTTTCAATAATGTCTTTAAAGAAGGAGAGTCCTGCATGATTTTCAAAATTGCTAATGATAAATCCCATTTTTCAAAGAAAGGAGATCGTTAAGGTTCCGTGAATGAACTACATGACTAATTAGCTGACTTCTATAGGTTGGAAAAATTTTTGAATGCAATTACTTAAACTAGATAGTTGTTGATCAGACATCTTGAAAGGCGTTCGATGGATTGCTCCAATGAATTCCCAACATCGGTTTAGATCAGAAGATAGATCATGCTTTAACAGATTTGTGCTAGATGATTTTTAAGTGTGGTTATTAAACGATGTATGATAATTATAAATCCTTTCGATGGTCATTTACTTTAGATCTTCAAGAAGAGCATTTGATACCGTCCCTCATTAAATAGATTATTGGAAAAGCTTAGAGCTCATGGTATTTGAGGAAACTTTTAAGTTGGATTAAAAATTGGCTTCGGATCCGTCTAACAACGAGTCGTGTAGTCAAGGGTGAAGGGTGCTCGTTGGATTGGACGAATGTAACTCAGTGGTGGTACCGCAAAGGAAGTTGTCCTGGTCGCAATACTTGTTCATTATATATGTAGAATGACATAGATGAGATAATGATCTTTAGGCAAGTATTCGAAATTTGGCAGATTGACGAACTTGGAATCGCAATAATATGTGAGAAAAGATATCAACTCGTACCCAAAGCGACTGTGAACACAGATGTAAAAGTTGGTCAAAAACATGCAAATGAACTTATACCGGATAAAGTGTAAGGTTATATCATTTTTGGGATGTAGGAAACAATGAATATGATTATAAGAATAGATTGACACATTATCAAGTTGCAGTGAGGAAAAGGATCTAGGGTATTAAAAAATAAGGATTTAAAGTTTGCCAAACAATGTGCTGAAGCTGTTAAAAATGCAAATAAAGCTCTAGGATTTATTGCCAGAAACTTCGAATATAAAGTCTAAAATCTATAATACTTCCCTCTCTATTAAAAACGATTAGTTTAGACCTCATCTGGAATATGCAGTGCAGTTTTGGAGTCCATACCTCAAAAAAGGACATAGAAAGAAATTGAAAGAATTCAAAGAAGGGCGTAACGCAAATAATCCCGTGAATTGAGACGGTAAATCATTAATTGAGCAACGAACTACGTGATGATAGATATCCACTTCTTTAGAGACAAGAAGATTGAGAGGAAAAGTAATAAAAGAAGTTTTCAGAATACTAAATAAATTTGACAATGTCGATTACAGACTTTAAATTTTTAGATTGATTTAATGATCGTAGACGACGAAGTAATGGCATAAAACTTTGTCATATAACGAAAAATTTTCAAACAATATATAGGCAAAGGAGATTTCTTCACTTTACGATGTAATTGAGAAAGTTGAATAGTCCTCTCTATGAAAATTGTGAACAGCGGCAACATCGATTTATTTCAAGAAAAGGTTAGATAAACACCTTAAGGAAATTGTCTGTGAACTTCCAAACTCAATACCGGAATCTACTTATATATAGCCTAAATTTGAAGTTGGCTTGAAACGTAGTTTTTTGTTGAAGATTATAATGACATAAATGTTAAAAGTAAATCTTAAAGAGAATTCGGGCGCCGAACTTAATATTGAACAGTTTTTAATGTTTACCCCTTAGAGGTAAAATTGCGCAAATGTTTACCGCTGTTGTAGCGCTCTAAGTCGGTGGTCGCAGTGATGCACACTAACACTATATTTGTATATAACAGCTTTTGATGTTCACCGCTTAGAGGTTATGGTTCTAATCGTTCTTAAGGCCGTGACATGAATTCGATCAACATTATCATTAACTATTTGTATTAACGAATTTTGATGTCCACCACTTAGAGTGGTTTTTCTAACGTTCTTAAGTCGTGGACCTCATCGATCACCTTGATCGTGCTTTAATTTGTAATAACTAGTTTTTTGATGTCACCACTTAGAGGGTGTTATTTCTACACTTCTATAGCCTGGTGACATCATCGATCACCACTTCAATAATTATTTTGTAATTTAATAATTTGTAATAACAGTTTTTGATGTCCACCGCTTAGAAGGTATGTTCTAACGTTCTAAGCCGGTGAGCTCATCGATCACACCTATCGTCTTAATTTGTAATAACAGTTTTGATGTCACCACTTAGAGGGTTATTTCTAACTATCTAAGCCGTGTGACATATTGATCACACTTCATAATATTTTGTAAATAACAGTTTTGGGGTTCATCGTTTAGAGGGTTTATAACGTTCCAAGCCGGTGACCTCATCTTCCCTCAGACTTGCCTTGAGTGGCCTGTAAAGTCTTTGCTAGTCGGTGTTCTGTAGGTTTGTAGTTCTTCTATTGTTCTTCTCTTCTTTCTTGCTTCTTCTTCTTCTCTCTTCTTCTTTCTCTTCTTCTTTTCTTCTTCTCTTCTTCTTTTCTTCTTCTTCTCCTTTTTTTCTTCTACTTCTTTTTTTCTTCTTCCTGTCTTCTTTTTTCTTCTTCTTCTTCTTTTTTTCCTTCTTTTTTTTTTTCTTCTTCCTATCTTTTTTTTTTTTTTTTTTTTTTTCTCTTGTTCTCTTCTCTTCTTCTTCTCTTTCTTCTTCTTCCTTTCTTCTTTTTCTTCTTCTTCTTCTTCTTCTTGCTTCTTCTCTTCTTCTTTCTTCTCTTAAATGTCTTCTCTTCTTTCTTCTTATTGTCTTCTCTGTCTTCTATTCTGTTGTGAGGTACTGTCTTAACGTTGTGAATTTAAGAGCATAAGTCTTCATCTTTCTTCATTTTTCTTCTTCTTCTTCTTCTTCTTCTTCTTCTTCTTCTTCTTCTTCTTCTTCTTCTTCTTCTTTTTCTTCTTCTTCTTCTTTTTTCTTCTTCTTCTTCTTTTCTTCTTCTTTCTTCGTTCCTGTTTCTTCTTCTTGCACTTCGCTCTGGTTGTGCGCATGATTCCTTAGCATGACCCTCGTTTCGTGAATCTAATCATTGTGGTGCACTGAAGGACGGATCGGGCCCTCAGAGCTCGTATGTATGTGAATATAGATCTACTCTCTTCGTTTTTTTTATTCCGTTCTTGAGGCACGAATCAGTAGCACAATGGCCGGCTTGCTAGATAGCTCATGTCACATATTGCCATGATGATGGATGATGTGATGCGCTCGCATCAGCGAGTATTCTCTCCGACCATCAGCGAGATAGACCTCATATGAAGGTGTATATCACTGTGCATATAAGGCGGCTGATAGGGCTCTAGGGCGCGAACGCATAGTCTCGTATTCGGGCGATGAGGGTGAGGAACGCATCCAGTTGACCAGATGTGCCTATCCTGCGAGGCGCTAGACGATGCGGGTTCGCTGCGATGACGTAGATTAGTGTCAGTTGCGCGTGAAGCTTCTTCTTATTTTTGCTTCTTCTTTTCTTCTTCTTTCCTCTTCTTCTTCTTCTTCTTCTTCTTCTTCTTCTTCTTCTTTCTTCTTCTTCTTGCTTCTTCTTCTTATTTCTTTCTTTCTCTTCTTTCTTATTTGTCTTCTTTCTTCTTCTTCTTATTGTCTGCTTCTTCTTCTTCTTGAATGTCTTCTTCTTCTCTTCTCTTCTTCTCTTGTTTCTTCTTCTTCTTCTTTTATCTTTATAAAATCTTTTTCTTCTTTTTATTACTTCTATCTTTTTTTCTTTTTTTTTCTTTTTTTTTCTTTTGCTCTTTTCTTCTTCTTCTTTTCTTCTTTCTTTTTGAAAACTTTTTTTCCACTCGTGTTGTTCTTTTTTCTTTTCTTTCTCACAACTTTTTATTCTTTTTTCTTCTCTTTTTTCTTCTTCTTTCTTCTTTTTTTTCTACTTCTTCTTCTTCCTTTTTTCTTCTTCTTGTTTTTCTTCTTATTCTCTTTCTTTCTTTTCCCTTCTTTCTTCTGTGCTTTTCCGCTTACTTGTTGTCCTCTTCTTTCTTTGCTTTCTCGCTACTTTTTTCTTTCATAACTTCTTCCCACTCGTTTGCGCTTCTCTCTTTTTTTTCTGTCTGATACATATTTTCTTCTTCCCTTCTTCTATTGTCGGTACCCCTAAGTCTCTACCTTTGTTTGCTCTTTCTCTTATCTCTATTCTTAGCTTCTTTCTTTTCCTTCTTCTTTTTGACTTTCTTGGCCTTCTATATTTCTTTCCTCTCGCGTGCTTCTTTCTTACTTTATCCCTTCTCAGTCTTGTTTCATTTCTTTCAGCTTGATGCAGCCTTCTGCTTCTTTTATCTTTTACCCCTGGTCTCTCCGCGTTTTCCTCTTTCTTTTGTTCTCGCTTTCTGACTCTTTTCTCCTGCTACCTGCTATGCTCTCTCTTCTTCGTTCTCTTTTTGATATTTTGCTCCTTTCTTCTTTCTTTCCTCTTCTTTTTCTCTTCTTTTTTTTCCTACTCTCTTCTTCTTCTTCTCTTCCTTCTCTTCTGTCTTTTTTTGTTTTTATGCTGTTTGTAGGACATGGTGTGAGTGTTTTTGCTTTTCTTATATTCTTTCGCTCTCCTTCTGTCTTTCGACCTTCTTTCTTCTTCTTTTGTTTCATCATCTTCTTCTTCTTCGATCCTTCTTCATACTTTCTTGGTCTTCTTCTTTTCTTTCTTCTTCTTACTCTTCTTTCTCCTTCTACTTTGCGTTCT
>JABUQX010037963.1:0-23774 GCA_015478945.1 Trachelipus rathkii
ACGATCGATTAAGCTTTAAGTGAGGACTTTAGGATTTCTTTACGTCGATTATTTATATAAAGAATTGATATTCAGACGAAAGTCACACTAATGATCATATATATATTTGAATTTTTTTAAGCATTTATATTTTTCCAGAGAGAAACCAAAAAAAAATTATACTCAACTGATAAGTCTGTAGAGAATTGATAATTAATACAGTTATTCTCATATTGGAAATTAATTTTATTATTTTATCTCGTATCTTAATTTAATTATCTTAAGTCTTAATTATTTATCAATCATCTGTTAACAAATAAAAATCTATCAACTTAAAGTACTATGAATAAAATGGCGTCGTGCGTAATTAATTTTTAATTTAATTTATTTTTTGTTTATTACCTCTAAAAAATTATTTTCTGTAGAAAATACATTTCAAAATCTGTCCAGTACATAAATTAAAAAAAAAAAAATAAATACACTATAGAGGCATTAGCGCTTACGAGATTTCAGCTCGGTATTGCTCCCTCTTTTACACGGTATAAAAGCGTCGCGTGTGAAGTAAAAAGAAGAATTAAGAAAGAATGTCTATGATTGTTGACTCTAAACATGGCGTACGGCAGAGAAAGTGAGAAAGTTAAGAGTTGAGGAGGTTAGTAGCCCGCCCGACCTTCACCGAACAAGCCTATGACGTTGGATAACCATAGTCGCTAGAGAGTCTCCAGTTATCGTAGCAATCATATTAATAAAGAATTGAATATCAGAGTACTCACATTTGTCCTCAATCGTAATTTGAGTAAATAACTTAATAGTCACACGCGTACAAAAGAACCACCTTATCTAGCGATTTTCTGTCTCGAGAAATAAGCGATAGCCGCATACGAAGTACTTCTCGTAAAAACATCGTTAACTCATAATGTGAGACACGCAGGTTGGAGCATACGGGCAGGCGTGATTTATATATTCGACGAGCCAAGTCTTTCTTTTCCTAGCCGAAAATTTGTCGTCACCATAAAAAATTAGCTATAGATCGCCATTATTTCGCCAAGAATGTACACATAATATATAAAGTATCTTCGATATATCGATGTCCATACATCAGGACAATATTATTTTATCGAGGTATGAAAACTGTAAATCGTGACGTGAAATTAGCGATTTATAAATTCCAGTAACTAGACTCTATTATATGAGTTGACGTATAGTTCTCACACACTCACTACTACTGTAATTTTCGTGTAATAAAAAGTAAGTCGAATATATATATAAGAGTCTAAGTCCAAAAATTTGATAAGAAAATTATCATCTAAACTTTACTAATCTACCGAGAGTAAGTAGACTTTTCAGAGAGCGATTTTTGAATTAGACCTTCGAGTTATATACAACGGTTCCGATGTAAACGTTCAGTCATTAATATAGTGAGAATCGATCATTTAAATTAATTAAATATATAAATTATATAATTAATACATTATATATATATATCATTAAATATTATTTATATAATATTATATAATATATATATATATATTAATATATATAATATATATATATATATAAAATATTATTAATGTAAAACCATATTGAGGAAGTAAGGCGGAAATTTAATGAATATTTAATATTATATATTATATATATATATATAAATATATAATATATATATAATTAATATAATATTATAAATAATATATATAATAATATTAATATTACTAATATATATATATATATATATATTATAATATATCTTATAATATATATAGTATATATATATATATATATATAATATAATATAATATATTATATATATATATAATATATATAATATATATAATATTATATATCTATATATATTATATATATATATATATATAAATATACTATATATATATAATTATATATTTGGAGTGACCCGGCAAGTAAATCGCACCGCATAATTATAAAATATTGCACGAACGTTAGCTCGATAAAACCATTTTTGGAATATATATATATATATTATATATATGATATATATATATATATAATTATATTAAATATTATATAATATATAATATAATATTAATATATAATATTATTAATATATATATATTATATAATATATCTATATATATAAATAACTATAATTTAAATAAATATATAATATATAAATTATATATAGTATATATATATAATATTAATAATATATTAATAATATATTATATATATATATAATATATATGTAAATATATATATACTATATACTCTATAATTATATATTAAATATATTAATTATCAAAATTAATTTAATAATATTAATTATTTAAACAATGAATACACATTACGGGCACTTTAAATTTAATATATTAACATTTGTGAATGGATCATTTATAATTAGTACTATATAAATATTATGAAACTTAATCTTTTTATTTTTTGAGGCAAAACGTGCAAAGAACCTTACACTTTTATTAAAATTCATTTATTTTATATATTTTAAGTTTATAATTATTCGTATATAAATATAATTTATATTATTATGTTATACTAATAAATGGAAGTGTTGAAATATATATATATTATATATATATATTATAATTAATAAATATTAATTAAATATATATATATATTATATTATTAATATTAATATAATATATATATATAATATATATACACTTGCATACTCGAAATAAATCACTCCGCTTAAGGAACTGAAAATAATTTATTTTGCTTCATACTCTACGATGAAAGTACTAAAAAAGTCGATTATAATTTATAATGGAATAGCCCAGTATCGATGCATGAATATTAATAAGTAAGGGTAACTCCTTAAAAAAGAATTTATATTCTAAGTATTAGTAAATTATAGTCATTATTCATATAAATTTAAGTTTTTTCTTAGTCTAATATAATCTAAATTTTCATCTACTAATACCACAAGTCCTCACGTTTTTTTTTTTTATTGTTTTTGACGGAAACATACTTCCTCTCAACTTTCGAAGGTGGTAACCTCCGCTCCATAGACACCTCGTACACTCACACGAGTATAGGATATAGTGCACTCAGAAGATTGTTAATGAGTTTTTTAGGAATATGATGAACCATATTATATATAAAAAATCTAAATATAAAATAGTTATATTAACTAAAGAATGAAAACATAACACCTATTATTTTATATATTTTTTTTATCTTATCGTTCTTAAATTTTCTTAAAAAAGTAAAAAATAATCGGAAAATGACCCAAAAGAACCTTATATTAACTGTAGAACTTTATATTAGTATTTAATTTTTCACACTTCAAAATGCGATATTGAGTATAGTATGTATTTCACGTATATATTATGACAGAGACGGACACAATCGGAGGGGATAAATTGAGATAAGCCGTAGTCCATTGAGGCGTCACTATATTAAAATAATGACGTTTCTTCAGAAGAAACCTAAAAATAATAATTGAGAGGAGTACCTCAAGTAAGTCACGTAAATCCTAACGCTGCAAAATTTTCACTCATACCAACTATCGTTAGAGGGGCACGTCCAATCCGAGAACGTGTTATATTTATGTTAACTTTTTTTTTTTGGTCGGCGTTAAGAGTGATACTGTATATATTATTTTATTCTGCAGAGCCTGATGACTAGCACATAATGAAAGCTGTCTAACGAGTAGTTATTTAAAAAGTGGAGAGTAAATCCAGAGATGTTGTTATGTTGTCGAGGGTTCCTTGACTAGTCCGGTATATGATGCAGGTTAGAGAAGTGTGTACCTTTCTTGGGTACTTATAGATGACACAGTATATATATCGTTTGCAAGTTAGTATATCCAATATTCATTCTAAGCATTATTAAATTTATTTATAATGGTATCTCGTCTTGGTTTTAAATAATTTAGGTTTTCTTTATTATTGTCAGATTATCTATCCTCTTGGTTTTTTAAATGCTCTTTTTTTATTGTTATTTATTTTTTTGAGTTTTTTTGGGAAAAATGAATTATTTATCTATGAGGTTTCACACAAATGCTAAGAGCGAGAGAGAATTGGTATCCATAAGGAGAAATAATCAGCCTCTTGAGGTTTAAGAAAGGAGACTATGAGGGCTCATAATAGAAAAAATAGATAGATAGATATAGTTTTGATTAAAAGAATTGATAACATACACGTATTATTGTATTAATTTTTTTTTCTTCTTTCTTTAAATTTTTTTTAAATTCTTATCGATTATCATCATCCATTTACCATGCGGAGAGAGAGAGAGGTGTTACATAGTGACCGTTTCTTCGTTAACCAAAATATTACATAAGGTAATAGTCCAAATTTTAATAAAAATTTCAAATTTTTTTTCCGAGGGTCGACTTCATATTGAGGTAGATCGGAAGTCGTAGTTTGATTGTAAGGAACACTCATTTCCCGAGTCGATAGCTTGTGCAAGAAGTGAAAACGTACACCAAGTACAGAGAGATAGCAGGGAGAGTGACGGTCCACAGAGGATAATAAGCCCCTATACGAAGCTACCAAAGAGGGGGAGAGACGGTTACTTATAAACGGGTAAAGTCATATTTTTCCAGGGGCAGTCAGGTATCGCAAACAAGTCAACTCATATTAGGACGATCTTTCCTGGTCCAGACGATACGTTGTTGTCAGGAAGGAGACACATCAGTGCCGTTTTCGTGTGCATCATCTTTTTAGTGTTTACTGCCCTTTACCCTCTAAAGAAATTCTTCATGATTAATTGTAAGAAGAAAAGGTTTATATCCGTGAGAGGAAACAATTTCTTGATTGTAATTTTTCTGTTATTTTGATCATAATCCTACTTTAAAAATCTCCAATAAAACGACTACTAACACAGAATCATCCTGTTAATGCACCAAATCAGCGCACAATAGTGATCTGAGGGGAGGAGGAGTGAATCAAAAAATTTAATTTTATTAATCATCTCCGCAATCACAAGTCCCGCGATGGAAGAAGTAAAGAAGTGAGAGCGCTATATATTTTGTCGACACCGACTCGACAGCTCGATGATGGGGACCCTTAAAGAAACCAAGTGACGGCTAGTGTCAGCAGGGTATGATCCCCAGCGCAAATATCATCCAAATCATAGGGTTGGTTAACATTATACTCTTTAGCTCTTACACTTGCGGGCCACACTGTGGTCACATTAATTTAAAACAACTTAATGCAATCTGAATAGCACTCACATCATGTACATCATGTAAGTACACATTGGGTTGAGAAGGGAACTTTTTTTTTCTTTCTTTCTCTTCTCCGTAACTTTGTTCAACTTTTGCTCATTTTTGCTAAATAAAATATTTCTTTTTGTGCATTCTAAAAAAGAATTTTATTTAAATTAAAAGACGGAATGACAATTAAAATCCGTCTTTAAACTATTTAGTAAGTGAGTATATATATAGTTTTTTATTATAATGGTATTCCACCTGGAACCACACCTATGCCTAACCACCCTTATCCTTACCCCGGAGCGTGGCCTGGATATCCTTATATGCCTCAATCGAGTGGAGTTCCTTTCTACCCATCCAATTTATTTTCAACTGCTTTTCCAGAAGTGCCTGAAGGGTTAAAATTATTCGGTAAGAATTTAAAGACCAAGGTTTGGCAAGGAATTAGTTATGAGGATTATATAATGACCTTGCATGAGAAGCTTAATGCTTTAGGTGAATTAAACGAAAGCCAAAAGATTTCATTTGCTAAATCCACAATATCTTCTAGTTTAGAAAGTGAGGCACGCAGTTACCTCTTAAAGGACACAAGCTTCTCCAGATGTACAAAGCTAGAGGACTTCTTATTACAATTAAGAATTTTCCTTCAGCCAGACGATCAGTGCACCGTGTTTGATCTCTTGGTACAGTTTATGGAGTACAAAAGAGAAAGAGATTCAATTTTTACAGACTTTATTCTAGAGTTAAAAAATAAACTCTGGAAATATCAAAGTAAATTGCATGATATTGACCAAGAGGCGGTGTATACATCTAAGCAGATAAACATTATGGTTACAGCCAAGATCTTGCAAAATGTTTCTGAAAGGAGGGATGGAGAAAGGTTGAAAGAGAAAATACTCCAGGTATTCGATGCAGATTTGAGTTTAGTAGAATTGTTATAAAAGTTAGCACAAATTTCCAAAGGAGCTTTATTAAAGACTGGCCCTAAAAAACAAATGGAGTTTCGTACCACCAAGGTATTTTTGGCCAAAGAGGAGCCCGAAGATAGGCAAAGATCTGAATACAACAATTCTTATAGGAAAACAAAGGAATCCTTCCCCAAACCGAAGTATGAAGTTAGGAAAAGGGAGGAGGTGAAGCCAGTTAACACCTTTCGAAAGAAAAGAGAAGAGGTGAGATCCGAATACGTCCCACGGAAGAACAGGGGAGTTCTTAAAAGAATGACCGACCAAGAACTTAAAGAACATGATTTTTGTTTCTCTTGCGAGGCCGTCGGTCACTCCTCACGCACTTGTAGATGGGAGCTACCTTTTTGCCGTTATTGTAAAAGATATCATAAGAGGGGGTCCACAGTTAACTGCAGAGAAGCCCCTCCATGGCGGCCTTCTCCAGAAGCTGATCAGATGGTCATCCGATTTAATAGTAAAGAGGATATGGAGAAAGGTTTGGAGGCCAAGAAACGGGAGCGTTTTAGGGCCCAGGACCTTCTCCAGGAAAAGGGAAGAGTATAGGCCCCCAGAAGGGAAGGGAAAGAAGAACACAAGAGTTTATGTGGCTGACAGCCAATTAAGAGACTCTGAAGTGAGTGAAGAAGAAGAAGAAGAAGAAGACAGGACCTTTGAGAGAGAGCCCTTCCATTCAGACGAAAAGGTAGAGACGGAAAATTTTCGGCAAGGGGCAAAAGCAGGAGGAATATAAGAAGGAAAGATAATGGACGGGTATTTAGCCGAGAAATAGATAAAAAAGTAGCTAGTACATTTTTTCAAGAAAGTATCGATCGACCTTTCAAGTTAGGACATCACTTTTATACTAATGTCTACCTTGCCCCCTCTATAGGTGAAAGAGAGGCCAAGGCATGCGTCCTTTTAGATACAGGTAGCTCCATTAGTCTCATTACGCCGCGGCGGTTAAGAGCGCTAGAAGAAGAGGGAAATTTTAAGGTACCTCTTAAGGACACAGACCTCATAGTTCAAGGGGTAGATAACAACCATACAAAGTTGAAAGGAGAGGTCCAACTGTATCTCAGGTTGCATGAAAGGTATTATTTCACCACGTTTCAAGTGAGCGAAGCAAAAGGTGATCCTAGTTGGGATGTACTATTAGGCAATAATATTCTCGCTAATTTACCTATAACTCTAAATTTATTTTCTTCTAAAATGTCCATTAAAGAAGGTAAGGAGGTGGACATTCCTGTTTTTGCCAAACATGGCCTGTATTTAATTAGGGAATACACAGATGGAGTTCTCAGACCGGTAAAAGATCCCACTTTGTCTGAAAAGCCCCTATATCGGCGACAGTTGCCCAGAGGGAAGAAAGTGAGTTTTGATTCGAACCAAACCTTCCCTGCCCAGTCAGTCATGGATGGTTGCCTCCAACAGGAAGGCAGCCCTGTCAGTCAAGCCCTCACATAGGCAATCAGTGCCTAGAAGAAGAGAAGAGAGATTTGCATTAAACGGAGCAGCTCAAGCCAAGTCAGGCCAGTTGACAAGGAGAACAGGGTCTGAGACGAAAGATACTCGACCTTCTACTTATCACAGTGCTGAGAACAGAGGAGCTAGGCCGAAGCATAAGGACACTTCTTCTAAAATAAAGGAAAATTTGAGTCAACCTGAAAAGTTGCAGATTCCAACGAGCCCTAACCATACCAAAGGTGGTTATTTGATGCTCCATGAAGAAATCAGGATTGACTTGAGAGTAATTGAAAATACTTTTTTGCCAGCACAGTCGTCTGGACATTTGAAAGTTAGGCCCGAAACTCAAGATGTCTTCGAACTAGAGAGGATGTGTATAATGACACCAGCTCTTACCAGAGGCCCCTTGTATATAGCTAACACAGTGAGTCCCGTGCGTAACAATACAGTCATACTCAATTATATAAACTTGAGTGAACAGCAAGTTTATTTGAAGAAAGGACTGTGCTTAGGGAAAAGTCATCCCATAATTAGTGAACATGTTGAAGTAGGCCCAGACACAAGAGGACACCAGCAAATAGCTTCAGCCAATGTAGCCACAGGCTCCAAAGGTCTTTCCAAGACGGAGTTAAGGAAAGTATATAGGGAAATCATTGAAGCAAAAATGTCAAAAGAAGATGCTGAGAATAGTGTCTTAGAGAAGCCAGAGTATTTGGAAGAGCTTCTCGAACTTTTGATGGAGTTTCATGATGTATTGGCATTAGATGAAGACGCTGTTCCTGTCTGCCCACTTCAGAAGTTTGAAATAGAGCTACTCCCTGATGCTCCTAAAGTTATCTTTCGTAAGCAGTATCGCTTACCTCACAGGTACTTACAAGACATAGACGACTTTACGGACGCGGCATTGAAAAAGGGATATATCAAGGCTTGTTACAGCCCACACAGCTCACCATTATTAGTAGTAGCAAAGAAGAATTCGTCAAAACCTAGGGTCTGTACTGACTACAGCTACTTAAATTCTTACAGTGTTCAAGACGTGTTTCCACTACCTAGCATAGAAGAGATATTCACCTCGCTAGGAGGCAATACAGTTTTCTCGTCTGTCGACCTTATCGACGCTTATAACTCACTAGCTGTTGAGGAGGAGACACAAAAGCTGATGGCATTTCGAACTAGAAAAGGCCTCTTTTGCCCCACTCGACTTATGTTTGGGCATAAGAACGCACCTTCGGTATATGCTAGAGTAATGATGATGGCCTTAAATCACTCCTAGGAGCCGTTGCACAGGTTGTAATCTTGACGACGTTTACGTTGGATGGGTCGAAATGTTAAAAGAAACTTTCAACAAAAATTTAGGAAGTTCTTTTCAAGGAATTGAGAACAAGTTGAGGGTAAAAGTGTCCAAATGTAGTTTCCTGCAATCATCGGTTTTGTACCTAGGTTTTAAGATAGGAAGGGATGGAATCTCCCCGGACCCTGCTAAGGTCGAGACGATGAAAGTTTTATCGCTCCACGAAAGTTAAAGAGGACACGAGTGTCCTTGTTTTTTCTCCCCTATTTTTCGCTTCTTATAGAATTTGCGTTAGTTGCAAGCCTTTATATGTCTGGGTTAAGAAAGATTCATTTTATATGGACGAAAAGCACGAAAGGAGGCTTTTGACACGTAAAAGATAAGTTAGTGGTACAGCCACAGTTAACCTTCCCGATTACAGTAAAGAATTCTTTGTAAATACTGATGCCTGTAACTACGGCATCGGGGGCGTGTTGTACCAGCTTACAGACGATGGAAAAGAGAAGCCCCTTTCGTTCGTCTCCCGCGTACTCAGAGGTAGCGAAAAGAATTACGATACGATCGAAAAGGAGTGTTTGGCCGTAGTATTTTGTCTTCAAAAATTCAAAAATACAATTTTTGGTTATAAAGTTACCATCATTACGATAATCAGCCTCTTTGTTTCATCTTTCGAAATAAACAACAGACAGGCAGATTGGCAAGATGGAACTTATTTGTAAATAGCTTCTCTCCCACCATAGTGTATGAAAAGGGCAAGAACAATGTTCCACCTAATGTTTTCTTTATAAAGAATGTAGTTAAAAATAAGGGTAATTTACCCCGAACAGATTTTGTGTTAACGAAGGAAACATTTATAAAAGAACAAGAAAAGTGTCCGAGGTTGGGTAAGTTAGTAAAATGGGCCAAAGCCAATCCAAAAACTTTCCCCCATATATTTATTAAGGGTGTGTTGTACTATGCAACACAAACAAAACCCTACTTGATCCAAGTCCCCGACAGTATGATTTACAGCGTGATTGACCACTGCCATGCTTCGCTAGGCAGTGAGCACGGGGGACAGTTAAGAACAGAAAAAAGAGTATAAGAGAAGTATGTTTTCCCCCACCTTTCTATGTTAGTGAAGGAATATTGTACACAATGTGTATCTTGTGCTAAGGCAAAGGGGCCAAAACCCCCTTCCATGGAAATTAATCGATGGCCTTTGCCTTATACCCCATTTTCCAGAGTCCATGTGGATAGTATTGGGAAACACCCCACGTGTACAGAATCAGGGGCCCAATATATTTTAGTATTTAGAGATGTATTGACCCGTTACGTCGAGTTAGTGCCCTGTAAGACTAGAACAAGTAAAGAATTTGCCCGAGCACTACAAGAGAGGGTCATATGCAGGCATAGCGCCCCCCAACTCCTCGTGTCGGATAATGCCTTAGAGTTCACGAGTCAGGTGTTCAAAGATTTGTGTAAAGCCTGGAGAATAAAAAAGGTGAATATTCTGCCTTATAAAGCTTCCCAGAACGTAGTAGTTGAAAGGATGAACTCCGACATTGAGTCTTTCCTACGACACTACGTGAAAGACAACCACAAAGATTGGGATAAGTACCTCAGTTTTGCCCAAATCGCTATCAATTCCACCTATAATCGATCTATCGGATCTTCTCCCCATTTCCTATTACACGGTTTTATAAAGAGAGTCCCTTATGAAATGCCCGATTATGTATCCCCTTTTGTAAATAAAGCGGAGAAAACGAGGTTTATTTCAGATGAAGTAGATGCTTTGATGGAAAGAATCAATAACATAAGAGAATTGGCCAGAGAAAGGTTGGAGGAAGAGACAACCAAGACATTGGAGCAACTACATAAAAAAGCCAAGAAAAGAGAATTCAAAATAGGAGACTATGTCTTCATTAGAGCCGTCAAGAAGCCCCATCATAGCTCAAAGCTATGTCCAAAATTTGAAGGGCCTTACATTGTGAGATGTTTGAGAGGACCAAACAAATTGATGGTAATATGTTTGAGTTCCGGGAAGACCTTCCCGGTACATGTCGATAATGCAAAAGTAATTGCAGCAGAAAAGATCACAGAATCGCAGTTTGATTTTATGAATGATGAAGTTTGGAATCCTCAAGCGGTTAAAGAAATGTTGAGCTCCAAGGAAGGTGAGAATGTAAGAATTGAAAAGGATGCACCCAAAAGTGATTCAGAAATCAGTTCAGAAGATGATGATGGGAGTTGAAGAATATTCAACTCTCCCCCAACGACCACCTTCCTATTATTCCTTCCCAACTCCTCCACCACAACCAGCTCAGTTTGGATACAACTCTTTCCCAACTCTTCCACCACAACCAACTCAGTTTGGAAATAATTCTTGGAGTTATCAGACTCCCAGTAGAACAGACACCCTTTGAACTGAAAGTTATAGCGATGAAGTTGCAAGAAAGATTACGTCCTGACAAGTGATTTATTATGTTCCACGCCTAGAAAGGATTCCAAAGGTCTACCCCTAACCCTTAGTTAGAGGAGAGTTCTAGACATCTTTGTCACCCAGTCCACACAGATTCATTAGAATCCCCTACTAGAAAATTCTTCAAGAGCCACCCGCACATGAAGGCGAGATATATGGAGCTGCGGATCCCCTCCAAGAATTCCTTCCCCAGAGAAATTTCCTAATGCCCTAAAGTTACGGGAACTATCCCTTCACTTTGTTGATCACCTCCTAGGAAATCGTCAGGAGAAACAGGAAACAAGAACCCGTCTATAGACACACCAATTGTTACTGTCCCCAGAATTCTACCCCAGAATTACAAGAAGTCAAACAAGGGTAAGAGAACAGGCTTTACAACAAGCAGAGGCAAAAGACAACACGGAGACTATAGCGAAGACTCCTACAGTCCAACCTCCGCCTGTTAAATTGGATTTGAATACGATAGTTAGAGGAAATAAGACATATTTGCCTCCCGGCTATTAATTCATATTGATTTTCTTTAGATTTAAGAAGATGTCTGATTTAAGAAGATGTCTACGCACATTTCGCATTTTGCATTTGTATAGTTTTTTTTTGTGTTTTTTTTTTTATGAAAATTAGATTAATTAATGAAACCTAGAGGATTAAGAATAATAGTCGATCTAAATTAAGTTACCTAGTTGGATTATAATTTTGCGCAATATTATTTATTAATTGTTAAGTTGATTAACTTCTACGTTGAAGAAACAACTTTTTCAACGTTTCTCTCTAATATATCTTCTTAAGAATTTAAGATACGGGAAAGACTCCTACATTAAGTCGAATACTAATGGGGTTTAAGATACAATAAGTACCCCTGGTATGAGGGAAGAGCGTGAACATTCAACTTATTCTTAGATTTTTATAGTTTTGATATTAATTTTGATTTTACTGAACTAACATTTAACTTAGATTAGTTCTTTAGTTTGGATTAGATTCATATGTTATATTTCTGCTTATTTCTTTTAGATATCTTAATTTTTAAGAATACGTCTTATTCCTACGGGAGGGACAGAACAATTTTTTAAAAAGTAAAAAATACTATAAAACAGAAAAAGAAAAAACTTTTCCATGAAAAAAAAATAAGAAAACGATTGAAACTTTAATAATTTTAAGAAACGTAATTAGCTTTGTAATTTAGAAACTATTCGTTAAACTATAGCATTAAAAATAAATTGACTAACAAGTTTACAATTAAGATAGTATATAGCATTAATAAAATAAGTTAACTAACGAGTCAAAAATTAAGAAAAATATTTCCTCAGTAATTGCTTTTATCAATTAACCAGTAACTTCTAATGTTCACAAGAAATCAAACTATTAGGCGACCTTAACTATTACAAAAGTATAAGAAAAGTATAAAGTATCTCAATATTTCAGAAATGAAGTTCGAAAAATTGATCTTGTTTCTACTCACCATCATACCGACATGTCAAAATATTCTACTAAAAGAAAATGAAGAAACAAAGATTCTGCCTGGCTTAGTTTTATATCGCACCGGTGAAGTAAGTTTCATAGAAGGATATTTAGACTTAATCATTTCCTTAGAATGTCCCTCAGACGTAAAAGAAACTATCAAAACAACCAAGCTAGTGAACAACATCAAAGATTCATTCTTACCATCTTTCGAAGCCACATTTTTGAATGTTTCAACCAGTCAACGGGCTCACCAATGGGAATTTAAACTAATGACCATTCGAGTGAAAATTCTAGCCCAGAAATTAAGTGATACCTTTGATCTCAGCACGATCAAAAGAACAGCTGCTTTTTATTTCGGAGGAGACGCCTCAAATTCTTTTTGGTACGCCGATAAACAGGTAAAAACTACTCAGAAAGTAAAATAACATCTAGGCAATACGCCTCCACCTCAGAATTTACTATATCATCGATGTTAAAAGAAACATATAAAGCGAACACTCGTACTTAATAAATTTTAGGGAGATGCTTACGAAAGTTATTAGAGTCCAATCAAGTTTAAGTGCTACGCATAAATACATAACCAAAATGAGTAACTCAGAGTAAAGTTAATCGAAACAAACAATAAATAATATTCAAACATTCACCAATTGTATAACCTCACTTCCTTCCGACGTCTAGATCACTCCTCGCAACCTCTCTCTCCGATATTTCCTATTGCCTTTCGTATTGGAGATGAACACAGAAACAAAACTGCACACGGTTATACCCCTAGAAACAAAGACATACCAATCTTTCTTAACTTACTCTTGGACTCTTCAATCTGCTGCTAGCCCTTATGAACTAATCACTTTAATTCCTTTTATTTCAGTGGAGAAATTCACTTCTCATAAACTCATACCTTTTCCCACTCATCTTCCTTTGAATCAATCTCTTGTTCGAGTAATGTACAATGACCCAAACAACTATTTCCTTTGAACTATGTCAACGAAAAATACAGCTTGTCTTGAAGAATCGGCACACAACCTTTGTCGACACTTAGGCAAATTAGCAGTTTGCCCCCAATCCCAAGTATTTGCTTCTATTGATGATCAGTCTTGTTTGTTAGCCCTAATCCTAAATTTTACCCAAGGACCTTCACTTTCTATAGTGTAGTACTCCAGATTCTCTAGAACTTGAAATTTCCCCACCTTATGACATTTCACTACGTGCCAAATCGAAAAAACTAGGGCTGCCATCGCATGTGAGAAACCAACTCTATACAGCATGTCTATGACTATGTCTTTACTATTCCCCATGGATTCACTTCTGCTAAATTTCAGTTTAAAAATCCTATCCACTTAAAAAAATATAACACTTTCTTCTCTATCTCTCACTCTGATTCATGTTCCTATTCAAAAAACTTCTGATCCCATGTTGCTTTACCTAATATTTCTTCTGTCTTATTTCCTAAATTTCAAACTTTGAAGGAAATTCATTGGAATCAAAGACTAGATCGGTTAAATCAGTCCTTGCATCCTTTTACCCCGTATTTCCCGCAGATCAAATTCATCCCATATATTGGAGGAGGAACTTCAGGAACCATCTTCTTCCTCGCTATTCTTTTCATCTAAAAGAGTATACCTTTGTAGGAAATGCATACCAGAGGTGTCGAACCCGTCTGAGAACATCCCACTTCAGGCCATTCCAACATATAATGTTCGAATACAACTAGCACCTGAAGATGCGCCTTCGATAACACCGTTCAGATCAGATCTTTGCCACGTTCTCCAACCACAAACTCAACGGTTGGCTTACTCCTAGACCTCCTATGCCTGCTCTTATCTCTCTGCTATTATTTCATCTGAATTCATGGACATATGCTAATTAAAGGACTCTCTTGTAAAAGGGGTCCTTTATATAATGGTAAAATAACGTTGAAAACTTCTTAAAGAATAGATATTTCAATTCCCGCTGTTGAGTTGTTTCAATAACCTTATAAGCAGTTCAGACCTTACCTTTATAAGTTGCATTTTTAACTTTTCATTCTGTTGGGCATACGCTCTAAAGCGTAACAACCCGCTCTCTTCCTCGAAATGAGAAACCTGCGGTATTAGTCCTGGAGCACCAACGGATAGATGGTGAGTGCAATAGTGAAAACTAAGTCTTGAAAGTGTCGTTCATATAAAATATATATATATATATATATAGTTAATATTATATATTAGTATATATAATATATATATATATATTTATATATATATATATATAATATATATATATATATATATAGATTATATATAAATATATATATATTATATTAGATATATTATATAATATATAATATAATATATACTTTATATATATATATATTATATATAATATAATATATATATATGTATATAAATATATAATAGATATATAAAAGAGTATCGTGTATGTGTGTGTTGCTCAGGAAAATAGTTCAATCAAAAGTTTTCGTAAACGAGTGTTAACCTAAAAAAGTCTAAACAGATATTTATATATATATATAGTATATTATAAATATATATATATATATTATATATTATATTATATATAAATATTATATATATATAATATAATATAATATAATAATAAAATCATATATATTTATATATATATTATATATTATATATATATAATATATATATAGTAATATATATATATATATATATTATTATATATATATAATATATATATATAGTATATATATATTAAATTTATAAACAAAAACAAATTCATAATTACGGACAATTTATTGAACTTTAAAAAACTATGTGAAGCAGTAAAATTTTGACCAAATGTCTTTAATTTGTATTTGCAGTATAGACCAGAATATAGCTCATTGTTCTTGATATGTAATATAATAAGAGGCTTGGTACCCTGACACCAAGAATATCTTAGTCTCAAAATTAGACTCTCTATTAAGGCTGCTGAGGATCGAATATCTCAAACAGTTTTTTTAATCTCCCATTAACAGAATGCAGATTCACAAGCAGTGACTCACTACGCCACCTCCCAGATTCGGGATACTGCGCTAGTTTATAATAATTAATAACAACATTAGTAAAAAGATGTTTATTTTTTATCAGATAAACTTATATATATATATATATATTATATATATATAAATATATTATATATAATATATATATATATATATATAATATATATATATATATCTTAAGAAATTCACCCGAGATTAGGAGGGCAGGGGGACGGCTAATCGAAGAATTGATAATTCTTAGCTCTTTCTTTGTTATATTCAGTGTGAAAAGACTACAATGCTCCTCAAAAATTCACGAAGCGTTTAAGATTTAATTTCAACCCGGCCCCCTGTTCCAATCTTATATTCGAAATTAAAGCAACATTGGATTTGAATAGTGTACTTTTCTCATAGCTACTCTATTAACCGTGTGTACTATCACAATTTAAATCGAAAGGGTGTGCAAATTTGAGAAAATTTAACCTTTTTATATCTTTTTTCATGTATTGTGAAATCGATACAAATCAAACGTGAAAACTGCAGCTGCAAGATAATGTTCCATTGTTAAACAAGATTTCCAAATACACACCCGAACTAAAATCTACAAAGTAGGTGAAAGGTAACCCTGTAACGAACCTCATAGAAAGACATTTCTAATATAATCAGCGCAGAAACTCTACAAGATTACGAAAAGGTTAGTTGTCACTCTTCTCTCATTTTTAGTCTCGGGTGATTTTATATTATTATTAAT
Organism: Trachelipus rathkii; assembly: GCA_015478945.1. NCBI lineage: Eukaryota > Metazoa > Arthropoda > Malacostraca > Isopoda > Trachelipodidae > Trachelipus > Trachelipus rathkii. The sequence goes on from JABUQX010037963.1 coordinate 16,484, forward strand.
TATATTAATGTATAATAATTAATTAGAATAAATAATCAATTAAATGTATATATAAGTATAATATTAAAGCTAAATACTTATTATCCTAATATTATAATTACATCAGGCCTTATATTTAATTTATATACATTTAAATGATAATATGAAAAGCTTGAGGATAGTTGTAATAATAGTTGCACCTTGTTGCAGATGAAGAAAGTCCCACGTGACTTCGTATTCGTATTTTGTCCAACATCGTTCTCTTAAAATATATTAAGAACAAGGCGTTGCTTCAACTTCTTTTTCCATGTGAAGAATCGTATACATTTGTTTCTATAATCTAATAATCCATAATTAATTATCATATGTAAATAAACTCTTTTTATTTATGCTTCATATTTATGCTCTTGTCAATTATTTTCCAATTGTGATGTTAAATTAAAAAAAATTATATTGAATCGAACACAGAGTATTAATATATATATTAATATTATATATATATATATATATATATATATATATATATATATATAATATATATATATATATATAATAAATATATATATATTATTATTATATAATATTATATAATATATAATATATATATAATATATAAATATAATTATATATAGTATATTAATAATTATATATATATTATAATATATATATATATAAATATATTATACTAATATATATATATAAATATATATTTATATTAATAAAAATACCAATGTTTCTTTATACACTTATGCGTATAAGCGCTTTGCTCAATCTAATTATCTCTTCAGGCTATTAAGTATTCTCGGTGAGAAAGATGATTCTGGTTAAGGTTAACAATTATGATCCCGGAGAGTATTAAGTCTAATATTTCCATTGTTTATCATGTAAGATTAAAATATAAAGTAATTGCAATCATGACATATTATAAATATTTTCTAATCAAATATCAATTCTAAATGTATGTGAAAATATGATAAGATTAAAATTTATTTCCTAAGTTTTTAAAGTCATTAATAAAGGAGTTAAAAAACGAATTCGGTGAGTGTATTTATATTAATTTGAGATCACTCTGGTTTTTTAATAATGCTTTCTTTGTTTAGTTTATGATAGGTTTGTCAACATTAAGATGTCCGTGACAAATTAAGATATGTACTTGTAGGCTATCTACTTGGACCTTAGAAGAGAGTAGTCTTTCAAAAGGCGATACTCAATTATATAATATATATATTTATATATATATATAATAATAATATATAATAAATATATATATAATATATATATATATATATATATTATATAAAATATATAATTATATATATATATAGTTATAATATAGTATATATATATATATAATATATATATATATATATATATATATAATAATATATTATATATATATAATATATTTTATTATAAAAAAATATAATATTTAAATATAAAATATATATATATATAGATATATATATATATATATAAGATTATATATATATATATATATATATATAATATATATAATTATATATATATACATGCCGATTTATGTTTGAGGCGCCCTAAGCTATTAAGTAATGGGCCCCCCTGATATATATATAATATATATATATTATAAAAATATATATATATATATATATATATATATATTATAGTTATATATATATATAATATATATTATATATATATATATATATATATATAAATATATATTATATATATATATAGGGAGATTTGACCTTCCAGAATTCGCAAACGATATCTACATAAAATATTCTTTTTCTTCCTTTGACAAAGCAAAGTCACCGATGATGTCATCAAATGATAAACTGCGTAGTTTGTCACTTTCTATGCACATGAGGCTCAGGTAACATAATTTAGTTTGAGACATTGTAGTTCTAAATTTCATTTTATCCTCGTCAGCAGGGTTGCGATCGGAGTCGGTAGTCGGAGTCGCGGAATCGGGATCGTAGTTGTAAGAGCTGGAGTCGGAGCGGAGTCGGAGTCGGTAATTTTGAAAGGATGGAGTCGGATGGGTCGAGGCCGGGTAATTTCAAGAAGGTCGGACCCAGAGGCGGAGTCGGAGTCGGAGTCGGTAATTTCTAAGACTGACAAAGTTAAAAATTGTGACTCTGTGAATGACTTCAATCCCTTCACCACGCAAGTTTTTGACTTTCGACTTCCACATCACCTAAATGCAATTGCAAACTTCGAAATTTTTAACCATCACCCATTGTTTCAATTTTTATATTCTAATAAATTCAAACTTCAACCTTATACCATCTATATTTAAGATAGCTAAGATAAAAAGGACTCCATTACGAAAGAGAAATTTCTGCGCAGTTGACATATGTATTAGACTAGCTGTGTCATATGAGTCCAATTTAGCAGTAGGTATTCTAAACTGATAAAACAACTACAAAAAGCTAATCTGCACTGCAATGTGCCATTTGTATTTAAAGGTGCAGTAAGTTCAAGAAGAAAAGATACATCTAATATATTAAGTGATTAAACTACAACTATCTCCGTTACTACCTTCTCAAGTCATTCTCCAGAAAGTTCAGAAAGATTAGTATTAAAAGCTTCTAGATATTGAAGAGCTTAGTCGAAAGCGTCGATTGCGCTCAAGAAAAGTCTAAGTCCCTCCAATCCCTTTTACACAATATTCCTATAACTTTAAATAAAATTCTTTGCTCACTGAAAGAAGTTGAAAAATTTATGTTAACTTCGAAGAGTATCAAGACATTTGTACAAGAAGCTGAAATTCTGTACTTCTCTACTCTAACGCAAGTTAGTTGGATCTGCTGTTTCTGTCTCGCATTATAAAATCAGAGCAAAGAGAAAATGAAGGAGACCGCAGATGCTATTAATATTTTAAAACTAATCATTCAATGCATGTAGATTATTATTAGAGTAAGTTATTATTAGAAATTGTATTTAATATATATTATATATTAAATATATATTATATATATATATATAGATATTAAATATATAATATATAAATATATATATAATATAATATAATATATATTATATATAATATAATAATTATATATATATATATATATATTATAGGTATATAATCCTAGACCCCTCCTCTAATTATTTAAGTTATCAAAATTTTTTTATGGCTTAAGTCTCTTAATTATAATTTTAATAATAATAAAAATAATCATTAATCAAAGCAAATTAAGAGATTTTTTTATTAATAGAAATGAGGAAACATATTTGTTAGTGGTTAAAATTCTTAGTTTGAAGTTGGCTGTGTCCATTATAATATTATATATTATAAAATATATATATATATTATATTATTATATATATATATAATAAATATATATAATAATTATAATATTAATTATATATATACTATTAATATATAATATATATATTTATATGTATATATATATATATATATATATATATATATATATATAATATATTTATTATATATAATATATATATAATATATATATATAATATAAATATATATATTATATATATATATATATATATATATATATATATTATATATATAAATATAATATATACGGGTCAATCCATTTTTTCCGTACCGCTGATTGGCCGCTCGATAATTTTTGAAAAACTTTATATTTTGCATTGCGTTAATGATTCCCTGAAAGTTTTCAAAACACCATTTTCGTTTGTTGTTAATGGACTCGGGTTAAACAGGGTGAGCCAAAAGGTGTTGGTACCAGGGTGGCAGCAAAATGTGTTATCACTAAGAGAGGTAACATTGTTTAATCAGAGCCAATGGGAATGCTGTTAGGACAAATTTTCATGAGAAGGGATTGGGTGAGGAGACGTGAAGGGACATTAGCTGTAGTTTGTTGGTGAAATTAATATTTTGTCACAGGAAAAGAATCCAAATAGTGGGAAAAAGCGAAGAAATGTGCCGTAGTGTGGCGTTGGGTTTGTATTGTGTAAAAGAAGAAAGAATGTAACGGACTTTAGAAGTGGTGAGGATACATGCGGAAGTAGGGGGTAACCTGAAAGCGTTTGTAGGGAGAGGTGTGTGGGGTAATAAGGGGGTAATAAAAAGACAGGTGCAAAAAGAAAGGTGTGCGAAAAGCGTAACGGGGAACCTTGAAAGCTGTGCGGATATGGATATATGTATAGAAGAGAGAAGAACAATTGATACCAGATAAAGATGCAGGGTATAGAGAGAAGTATAGTATATATAGATAGAAATAGAGAGAGAGTGAAAAAACGCCGCCCCCAGAAAGGCTGCACACCGTGACATGTGCAGCTGACCCAGTGCGAGAAAGTGTCCGGCGGGAGACGGGCCAACGGCGAAATCCGCTGCTTGCCAGCCGATCTCGGATGCCGGAAGGTGCCCACGAGTAGCAAGAGCACCCACCAATGTACGTCAGTTACGTGCTGAGGAAGACGGAAGCGAGAGTAATGTAGAAATAGCGTCACGTGTTCCGCGCTCCACCCAGTCGAACCGGGCCCGCTGCGCGGCGAGCGAGTTGCGCACCGGGAGCGTAGAGCGCGCCTATAGAGGATAGATAGTAGAGATAAGGGGTATAGATAAGATAAATATGGTAGTAGAGATTAGGTAGAATGAGGAGAGAGAGATGAGAGAGAGATAAGATAGAAGAAAATATAGAGATTAATATAGGGACAAAGCGGGAGCTCTTAGAAGGAGTTTAAGGCCCTTGATGTGAAGAATGACGAGATGTTGAGCAAAGATGAAAAGAGTGGTGAAGAGCAAAACGCTGCGTAAGGCAGCTTATTGAAGTGATGGCGAAGACGATGGACAGAAACAACAGAAGATAGGCACGGGCAAAAATAATGGCCTGGGGAATAAGGACGTAAAAAGGAACCAGTAAAGCAGTTCAAGGGGACCACGAGAAGGCAAGAAGGGGGGCGCGCCAGCGCGTTGGTGCATAACGGGGGCCGCGCCCCAGTGGGCACGCCTGGGGGACAGAAGCACCGCGGGGACCGGGAGTAAGTACAAAAAAAGGGAAGAAACATGAGGGAACGGGGCATTACGACTGGCGTGGGACCAGAGGGAGGCGTAGAGCGTGGACCAGAAATCGGTGGGACAGCTGGACAGGAGCGGGAAATGGAGAACTAGGTGTACCGGACTACGGAAAGAGTAGATAGAGAAAGAAAAGGAAGAAGTAAAGAGAGAAGATAGAGATAAAGAAAATATATAAGGAAGAAGATATAATATAAAAGTAGAGAGATGAAATGGGTGGCAAGGTATGGAGGGTCAGGAATTCGGATGCGCGATACATAGATATGAAGGTACAGTAGTTGTTTGCATGGTTATGAATGAGAGATTTGTGCTCAGCTAGAAGTATACTCTGAAATATATCAAAAGGGACTAATGCTTTGTTTTAGAATACGATGGCGATACAATTCTCCCGAAGAAGAATTCACACAACAAATAGTGAGTCTCCACTGCAGTGGCTTTGTGGAGCGGGCTCATATGAAACTCACAGTACATGAACAATGCTGTATTAGTCAGTTTAGATTAAGGTGCAATGTAGTTAACGCAAGATAGAGAATAAAGTGGGTGGTAGAGGTGTGACTGCGGTGAAAGGGCGATAAATAGGATGCAATGAAACATCAAGCATAACAAAAAGCAATTTCTGAAGAAAATAGAAATCTAAGCCAAAGAGAATGATACTATGACAAGAAAACCCGAAAATGGACGTTTTAGGGAGGAGTGGCAGAAAAGTTTGGGCAGGATTTGGTGCATTGTTTACTCCCCATCACAAAGTGATGAGAGTGGCAATAGGGAACCATGTTACACTTATAATGAAATCCACTGTGTAACACCCGGCGGATAAGGGCTAAAATGGTGGGGGGTTCGCACACAAGAGATCCACCAAACCGATATTGTCAGAGCATTACCTGTCGCTGAGAGAGATAAACCTAAATGACTAGCTCTCACCGAAGTATCTACTGTGAAACATCAAAACTCTCTCTTATAGAGATTCGCCATTTTTTCAGAGAGAGCAGTGTTGTACTGTCGCAGGCACGTGTGCTGTACCATATAATACTATATACCTCCCTAACTATAATCAGACTTGTGTAAATCTCTCGCCTTACCACTTAGTGAGAGCGTGTAGCACTTCTCAACCGTTGAGTCGCAACTGTTCACTTGAGTTTGTCCAAATGTCAGGCAGGGAAAGGTATGTATGTGAGGGAGAGTTCTTCGAAAAAAAAACCAACAAAACTAACTGAAATACCAAATAGTAGTAGCTGTCCTTGCGCAACTGGAATGCCTAATTAAACAGCTCTAACGCAGGAAATTTAACGCTTAGGGATATGTCACGCAAAAGGAGACGAATCCAATCATAAGAGCATATTATAATTGGCTATGGTTTATTTTTGGACTGTGAAATTCAAGGGGTAACCCGGTAGAGGTATTACGAAGAGAGAGATGTTGTGGTGCCAGCCGGTGAGTGCGTTAACGTATTTGTGTGAGGGGATCCACTCCGGTACAAACTCTCTGATGTATACTCAGCTGTTACTCGATAATGAACTCTCTTATCAGATCAGGTGATATGGAAAAAGCTGCAATCTGACCTGCACCCTCTAAAGATACCAATAAACAATGACAATAACACTCTCTCTATGAGTGACATTACAATGTCATTCAAATAAGATGTTGATGGTGTGCTAGATTGATATATGTTAAAGGGCAATTGCTTGTAAGAAAATCACTGTACGACTGTCGCCGTGGGCTTGACCACTGCCAATATATGATAATAGTAAGAAACCATGCGCCCATTCTAACTAAGTTAAACATGCTAAATTATAAAACATACACATTTCGTTTAGTGCTGATTCTCCTCTTTGGTGATAGTATAATTAAATTGTTTTCTAAATAGATATTATCATATTATATTAAGCAAAGAGTGATATATTGCTTTATCCGAATCAAGATGATGTCCCGAGAGGAGTATAGGTGTATGAATAGCTCCTGGTTGCCAGAAATGTTATTCCGCGTGAGAGGAGAGTAGATAACGATAGATTATCCACAGAGTAAATATTAGTTAGCAGTACCATAAATTATTTATATAATCGTGATGAACTTGATCTACAATTTCATTTTAATTGGGCATACTGTAAGATCTCATTATTAGTGTCAAGTCTCTCTCTCTCTCAGTTAGCTTAATTATCTTGGACACTTCCTATGTAAAGAATAGTAGGTGCCTGATAGTTAATATTTGTCACGATGTTTATTTTGATAAACGTTTAAGAAAAGTTGGTTGGTAATTCGTGTCTTGTTGAAAACATTTTTATAGGTGGTACTGGAGTTGATAAAGATGGTGTA